>JAJOZX010008260.1:0-189453 GCA_023014485.1 Bathynomus jamesi | reverse complement strand
AGACATCGCTATAACTTTGTGCCAATGATGCTCCCTCTGCGGTATTCTCCGCAAATTTTCCCCATAGACTGTTTAGACACAACTTTGCACAAAAGCGCTTGCCAGGATTCTTTACAATTTGGACACGATCAAGTTGTATACCTTCGCGGTCGCGGTAACGTTGAATATAGCAGACTTTCATCTTCGGTATCAACTCCTCGCGGATACCCTGATGCCTCAACCTTATCCTTCAAAAAGGTGTTTATATATGGTGTGAAAAGGTTGGGTAGCTTCTGAAACCTCCACACCTCATGTATCTTCAGTATTCTATAACCATGGCGCCGGCTAGGGCCAACTCAGGACTTGTATATACGCCTCTGATCTTACGCTGGTGGGGTATATGGTTACATTCGCCGTTATCCTCTTCCGCGCACTTCACGCACAGGGGAAACATGAGCTTGTCGTCGATAACGACAGGTAAGAATCGGCATCCATAAATTGCGTGGGGGGAGTACGTCTACGAAAGAGAGCCCAAAGTAACGATCATTCAAATTTTTTGAAAATTCATTGATGGGGTAGGGTAGGTCCCACCAGTTTCTCAGGAGCGCCCACGGGGGTACGGATTGCTCTTCATCACGTACGGGTATAAAGAACAGAAATCGTAGTAATGGAGCTTCACGCCCTCCGTAGGGGAAAGTATAGTCTGAAAGGATTTGTACGTCCTCCAAACAAGCTATCACCACATTTGAGAGGATCCAGCACCATTGAACGCTTGATCGTTTTTATTTCCTCACGGTACACCTCGTCTGTCTCCATCCGTGCATCATATTCATGCTCCCACAAGACTTTGTGAGTGAACTGTGATCCTATAAGTTGATCGCGGTGCGGGTCGATGCAAGACAGTCGGCAGGAGACCTACCGTGGATATCTCCGGTGATTCCGCACTCAGAACGGGGGCATCCGCCACCAGCAACCGTTAAAGGAGTACACAGTCTTCACACCAGTGACACGGTTTTCACTTAACCCATCAACCCAAAAAACACGTCCATTAATCTTAATGGGTACTTCACCCGTGTTGCGGGCGTGCTTTATGTATACACCTGTCTGTTGCTGTAGGTGTATGAGCCAGTAAATAGCCTTGTGCCCGTAACTGCGGGGATTGTTTCGGTGAATAATGGCTAAGGTGTCTTTCGGCATGAAGTTATTCTTGAACACCGTAAAACATAATGATGCGATGGTGGTTGCGACTTGCAGTGGATCGCATTTGAAACGGGCTATGTACATCCTTCTAAAGGCCTAGAAACATACTCTAAGCACGCGCACATCATTCACGCAATAACGCTCACATTCATCAGCTATATTATAAGGGTTACTTCATTAAAACTGTCGTAGTATCGATCAAAGTCTTCACGTTCATCCATACAGTCAAAAATAATGTTTGGGGGGTGGTGGCCTACGTAGTTTAAAGTCTCGCTGGTGAGGAAAGTGTAAGGGAAGTATCCTTTGGAAACTTCAGCTGCTACTCCCATCACCTTGGGTAGCTTTGCTAATTTACAAGGTGTGAATAATAAAGTATCTTTAAATTGTGCATTGCCTCTTATCTGCATCTGTATTAATTTGTTGCCTCTTTTCAATGGATCACCTGTAAATATCTCAGAGGATTCGTGTTCAAGCAACTCCTTATAAGGAACTGCGTGTCAAACTTTGCCCCGTTATGGGCGAGAATATACACAGTCATTTTTTTGAACTTGTCGGCTAACTTGACAATATAGGACACAAATAGTTTCACAGGACCATCGCTGACATTCGTTTTAAAAACGTTTGTCCGTTTACCACATTTGGGGCACTCGTCACATTCGATATCCATAACTCATCACAGATAGTCTGGCTCACAAGTAAATGTGGAATTACCTCTTTGGTTTCAGCGTTCGTATATGTTCTATATCGTAGTATACAGTTATACAAGGGTTATTTTTAGGCTTAGCATCTTTCATATAACATACATGCTTTACTCCATCCGCCTTATATTCCTCCTGGCATGTAGGACAGTGAATTACGTCACACTTATGCTTAAATTTCCCCAATTATCCATTGTGTGAAACATACCACATTCACAGATTCTCATTTTCCTGCACGTGCCAAATTGATTTATGGAAATCAAACAGCTATTATTGAAAAATGTGTGTCTACACACATCACAGTCTCTCTTCTCAGCTTCAACTACACGGCTTTCACATTTGGTGCTTTTACACTGCTCACATACCATGTGACATTCTTTACAATGTCTCACTATATCATCCGCAAACTCGAGGCACCCCTTACACAAATCATGATGTCTCCAATATTTTCGACTTTGTTCATAACTCGCGTAAAGCCACTTATATTACGGATGGGGAGATACGTTGTCCCTGACAATCCTAAAATAAGTAGGGGCCTTGTACGATCTCTCACACAGCTTTTAAAAACATACACAGTCCTACGACGATCATCCAACCCAAACACAACTATGCGGACATTCATTTCCTGTTCTACCCTTCTCAGCTCTTCAGGACCCATATTACAGTCAAATTCAAGTTCACAGTCTACAGCTAGTTTACGGGGCACGCTCCACGACTGTAGGCAACCAAATTTTTGAGTTCGTGTATTTTGTACAGTAAACATACGTGCTAAGAGTACTGCTATAAAGCCGCAACCACGATCGACGTTTATATGCCGTCTATAAATAGCTTGAGAATTGAGGTTAAGAGTATACGGTATGGCACTATGACCCGCAACACGGTATACATGGTCAATATTTACCGTGAAGTTGTCCATATTGAAGGCTATACTACTTTGGGAGGCTTCCATTATACGTCCTAATATATATTCTACATCTTCAGCCGCCAAACGTCTAAATGGCACTATCACCCAATAATCGTCTACATCACCGTCATCTGACCCGAATCCAAAGGACAGACTCGTCCTGACTTCGCGCTCGTCGCGATTCTGAAGAGCAAACTCTATAATACGCTCTACAACCCGGCGTAGTCCGCGCTCAATACCATTGCTATACATGACTCTAGGGTCGACCCTGACTCTATACCGATTTCTAGTCAAGGCTGGGGTGGGGGCTGCGGAGCGCACCAATTCGAGAGTTATATCTTCCTCAACAGAACGGGGGGCGGCGGATGAATTAGGGGGTATATTAGCGGAAGGTGCTGCTGATGGGGGGCCTGTTGCGTAGGAGGTGATGGTTGGGGCTCTATTATTGTAGACTTAACAGAACGGGGGGCGGCGGATGAATAAGGGGATATATTAGGTGCTGCTGGGGGGGTTGTTGCGTAAGAGGTTGAGGGTTGGGGATCTATACTGGTGCAACAGGCGCGTATTTCGGTCGCTTTATACCTGACGTGGGTATCTCATACCTCCGCTTTGGACGTGTTACCGGTATCGCTGTTGAGGGTTCAGGGGAGGAGATCAAACTACACTGTCGTCGAGGTCATCCGTAATGATGGGCTGCTCTACCTCATCGTCATTCACGGTTCTGTGGGAGAAGAAATATAAGGAACAGCACTCAAATTTGTAATATTTTGTAAATGACCCACTTAGGAGTGTAACGTGTTAGAAATGGACTCTGTATAAAAATTCAGATTCACGAGCCCATCCACATGTATTATATCTGGACCTACAGGATGTGGTAAAACTGTGTTATGCTTAAAATCATTAAAGAAAAGGGGGAGATGTTCTCGAAATTTGTGCATAAAGTTATATGGTGCTATTCGACGTATCAATCAGTGTTCAACGAGTACCAAGATGATATTTTGTTCCACAAAGGCGTATATGACGTTAATTCGTTAAAGGGAAATGAACATACAATCATTGTAATTGACGATCTCATGTTGGAGATGGATAAAACGTTTGCCGAGACATTTACAGTATTCTCCCACCATCTTAACATAAGCGTGTTCTTCATCAATCAGAATCTATTTTTCAAAAATAGATACATGCGCGATGTGTCGCTAAATACGCAATATCTAGTCTTATTCGCGCAACGTAGAGATGTATCACAAATTGGGGTATTAGCCAATCAAATGTTCCCGAATCAGCGTAAGGAGTTTTTGGAAGTTTATAAAGAAGCTACAAGCCCGCGTTACGGATATTTGCTTTGCGACCTTCATCCGCGAAACACGTTTAGAGTGCTTCTGCGAACGAATATATTTCCAAACGAGCCTGAAACGGTGTATATTCCAGAATGACAAAGAGACTAAAGAAATACCGTGAATTAATAAAAATCTACCATCGACTGCCCCGGGCAATGCAGCAGATGTTTATTAAAAATATCGATGCCGACTTTTTAAAATGCATCTGTGAAATCTGTCTTAACATTATAAATTGCAATGTATCAATGAAAACCCATCAGAAGGCTCGCCTACGCCGCTACAAATTTCTGGGATACATGGCGCTATCTGGAATACATTGCGCTATCTGGCAACTCAGCCAGAATAGAGGCTTATAAAGTTAACATAATTTCAATTGTTAACTTATTTATTATACATGTTTTTAAATATATACGTCTTGAATATAATCATTGATGTGTCTATTGTTAACTTACACGTGTATGATAAATATATATATAGCTTGAATATTTCTTTTATTAAATAAATCATGTTTCACTTTCTCCTGTGTGTGCGTGTGTGTGTGTGTATGTGTGTGTACAGGTGAAAGAACAGCAACGTGATTCATGTTACTGCCTGGAAACTCCATGCGCGGTGCTTGATAATGACGTCAAAACGACATTGTATAAAGGCAGGCGAAACTTTCACTTTAACTCATTACAAGATTGGAAATAGAGTATAGAGTCGTGTTAGTTAGCTCTCTGTGCCTTGACCAATTCCTAGGTGGTGAACATGATATCTGATGTTCCAAACGGGTTTGAAGCACACAAGTTGATAAATATATCGCTCGGTAAAATTGCATCCAGACGTTCCAGAAGAGCTGGTGCATCTTTGCATAAGTCATTATTAGTTGCCACTGTGTTACATAAAGCCCGTTTTGTTTACTTAGAAGCAGCACATAATTACCTCCACACAATATTTTCCCCGCCACAAGGGCTGCCTGAGGAGATTGTACCCGACCCACCTCAAGCACCCGCACCATTACCTGATCCCAGATCATACCTAATGTTTTCACCCTGTTTGTTGGTTCTGTTAATCCTTTGTCTTCTGATTTTATTTTTTATTTAGTCTCTCATTATTTGTGATCCACTCTCTTAATTCAAAATTACCTTCTTTCATTATTTTATCTGCTTTTATGTAAACTTCATTTAATTCTGACTCTGTTTTGGTTGATCCTACAAGGTTATCTACATAGAAGTGATCTTCAAAAATTTGGACATAACCTTCAGATACATTCCAACAAAACAAAATCCTGCAGACTTTCTTACAAGAGGATTATCCTGTAAATTACTAAAATCCAACAAAAATTGGTTTCATGGACCTGAATTCATTCAGGATGAAACAATGTGGCCAGCAGAACAAATTAATGTAAAATTTAACATGATAACCACAAATAAAGTTGAGTCACTATTAGATTATAACAATTATTCTGACTTTGGCAAACTTGTAAGGGTAACATCTTACTGTCTCAGATTCATTAATAGTACTTGCATTTGCTCCAAACAAAACCACATTAAATTTAAATGTTTTAAACCCTTTATTTAAGTCATATGGATCATTAAACCACAAGAATCTTAGTTGATCTTTGTCATAGTCATTTTTCAGATGAATTCTCAAAAAGCTATGCTTATATCACTTTGAACTGCATAGTCACCTAATCTAAATCTTAGAAGGAGTTTTACAAGGTCTGAAATAAGATTAGGCCCCTCTATGAGACAGTCATTCAAGCTATGCTTTTTGCCATCTTTAAGACTACAGTTATACACAACCCTAAGTTTTGTTGTGGGTGCATCCTTTCTATAGACTCCTGTGTGAGTAAGATAATGGCAGTTGTCTTTTTTAAAAAGGGTGATCTTTAACCTCCTCAATGGCTGTATATAAGTTTACATACGAATTTACATAAAACAACACATATTAAAAAGAACATGAACTTATAGCCAATAATTCACATGCTTAGGCACTGACTCAGGAATTTATTATTGTACTCAGGCATCAAGTCTGATTGTCATCAACACTCCATGGCCTCACAGCCATAAATTGACAATTTATTATTCAGCTTGATACAACCATTAATATTAGATTTGCACCAATCGAACATCTCTTTTGGATTGGTGATGTGACCTTTACTTGTTGCTTTAGACTTGCCCGGGCAACTAACCTTTTGACAGTGCCACCAACACCATCACAGGGGCTCTTTCCGTGAGAGGTGACAAAAAAGTTCCATCCACATGTTAGTTGAAATCTTTTTCATGTAACACTGAATTAATGATGTTTTTATACTTTTTATATTGACTTGCTACGCCATCGCTAAAGTAACAAATATGGTTTAGTTTAGGATTCTGACTTTTAAGTAATTTCAAGGCTTCACATAAAAAGAAATGAACTGCAGTTTCTGCAGTTGTGTTGTGTGGTGAAAGTGAATCTGATATTACACAAAAATTTGTAACTTTTAGTTCACCATCAACTTTTTGATAGCAGACTACCGGATGCAAGGTAGCCTGGTTATTGTCCCAGTGATGCCCTTGTACAGCATCCTGAATTATAAAACTATAGTTTTCAGAGAAGTCAACAAGCACTAATGCTGTAGAATCATTGGGATTTTTCTTTACAGTTGGACAAATATTTAGAGCTACTGTGTACCACATTTACCATATTTTATCAAACTAAGACTTTTGCACATGAATGGTTTCCACACACTTTTTTCATAAGTTTGTCAACTAATTTGTAAACTGTGACAAATACGTTTGGACTAGGACTCTATCATAATTATACAAGTTGTACCAAAAGCCCATTTTCTTTTATAAATAGCTTCTATTCAGTGCTGTACTGTACATTGAAGGGCTTTTATTTTTAATATTTGTTTAGTTATATGCACAAAGTCAATTTAAATTATATAAGAAATACTAAAAATTTAGTTTCATAAATTTATTTACATATATATATATATATATATAATATATTTGGATTAACTGAATTGTTAAGCCTATTATCATAATAGAAGTTAAAAAAAAAATTCATTGGAGTAAGAATTGACACCAATTTACCATGTAAGAGTCACATAATTATCTCTGAAGAGATTTCCTGGAGGGGTTACAATAACGTTTAAACTTAAAATGTAGTTCTTTTTTTGTTCACAATGTAGAGACTGCCTGAAACAATATTTCTATTAAAATGAGCCATAAGAATATTCACTGGAACTGAATTGTATGCTCAAATAAGAAGAATGGTTCAATCACTAATTATGGAGAGCTTTTTCTGGCTTCAACAATCTTGTCAGGTCCACAGCCTACTGTTTGAGGAATGTTCACTGCTGTTTAAATTGGATTTTCTTTGCTATTAAAGGTAGTTAAAAGCCTGGTAATGACTCCCTTCCTTGCTGATCTCTTCCTTTATAATGATTTAATCTTTGCATCAATTGCTTCACATTCAGCCATATTTTGTTTATTTTATTTTTCCAGAAATAAGTCCCCAAAATCCTAAAACCCTTTCAACTCTATAAATAAACTTTATTTTATATTATGTATACAATTTAAGCATTATTTTGGTTAAATAGGCTAGGCTTCGGAGCTAATTTGACAAATGTAGGCTCGCCCCCGTCATCGATGCTTTAAGGTGAAAAGCGCGTAATATTTTTTGTTTTTGATACGTATGAATGGCTTACCAAAACAAAATAGACACACATATGGGAAATCTTCCTGAAAGGATATTAATCGGGTATTTAATAAACAGAATTTAATTGGATTCATTTACCATCATATATTGTGATACACTATTTAAATGGATGATTCGAATTGAAACAGAGTCGCCTTTTCCTCGAGGGTGTGTGTGTGTGTGTGTGTGTGTGTGTGAAAGTTAAGATTTGGAGAGAGGGGAGACGAGAGAGAGAGAGAGAGGAAGTTCCAGCAAAAATTCCTCTGTGAACGCCCACACCTCAGCTTATATGGCTCTTTCTATATATATATAATATATATATATATATATATATATATATGCATTTAACTGCAATGACCACGCAGTATATTCATATATATATATATATATATATATATATATATATATATATGGGAGAAATGTGGGAGGGCGAACGTGTGTTTTGATTTGTTTCCCCATATCTTCCACGCGATCGCTGGCCCCTTTCAAAAGGTCTCGACAAACACGTGTGTTTCGCGCGCGTTTAATGTTTAGTTTATTATATTGAGTAACTAATTTCTTATAATAAATGATTCTCTCAAAAGGTATTATATTTTTAAAAAGAGCATTCGGTTTCCACATTAAACTGTGGGTCGAGAATCCTTTCAAAAGGTCCCATGAGAGATGAAAAATGCATTGGTTTCCGGTCTGTGTGTTAATTTTGAAAATGCACGATAAAAATGGAAAGGTATATTATTATTATTATTATCATTATTCATTCATTTCAATAAACTAGGAAACTGATACCATACAAGTTTGCAAGAGAAATAACCACTGCCTTTAATAAAATCATTTTTTAAATACAATTCAAAGGCATGGATGACTAGAAGTGCAAAAGGTTCGCTCCAAAATTGGGGGGTGGGGGAAGTCTCAACCAACAGGTGTTCTTTGAATTGATCCAGCTTGTCGGAGACCCTTTCCTCGTGTGTGTGTGTGTGTGTGTGTGCACGAGTTGTTCATATACAAACACAGCTGGGGAATGTACGAGTATATATATATATATATATATATATAGATGGGGCTCGATTGATTAACTATATAAATATATTATGGTGTTTTATATGCTTTGTGCACAGACAAGCGTGTGTTTCATATAGGGGACGACGAAAATTATTTGGTGTTTCTTATAAAACTTTTGGCACTGAGTCAGGTTTCAGAATTTTCTAATGTTAAACTGTGGGTCTAAGGTGGGGTGAAAACCTTTCCAATTCAAATTGCGCTAGGGGACAACGAAAATTATTTGGTGTTTCTTATAAAACTTTTGGCACTGAGTCAGGTTTCAGAATTTTCTAATGTTAAACTGTGGGTCTAAGGTGGGGTGAAAACCTTTCCAATTCAAATTGCGCTAGGGGACAACGAAATTATTTGGTGTTTCTTATAAAACTTTTGGCACTGAGTCAGGTTTCAGAATTTTCTAATGTTAAACTGTGGGTCTAAGGTGGGGTGAAAACCTTTCCAATTCAATGCGCTAGGGGACAACGAAAATTATTTGGTGTTTCTTATAAAACTTTTGGCACTGAGTCAGGTTTCAGAATTTTCTAATATTAAACTGTGGGTCTAAGGTGGGGTAAAACCTTTCCAATTCAATATAACGTCGAATAATTGCTGCTTCGAACAACTGTTTTTCGAACAATTGTGTTCGAACACAATGGTAAAAGATACAAGCATATCCCGTTATTTGAACAAAACTCTCTCTCTCTCTCTCTCTCTATATATATATATATATATATATATATATAGTTGTGGGCATATCTAAGAAATGGAGTCGAGAGAGGTTTTGTTCAAGCTGTCTAGGAGAAAGGTCATTATGGTCATTCGAGTTGGGCAGATTCTCGGAATTCCTTTCCTCTAGCGAATTGTGTTTTGGTTAATTTCAACTTTTAATTGAATTGTTTCGTAAATTTTCATATTGTTTCAATTTTTTTCGCATGGAATGAGGCTCGTGTGTTTCGTAAATTTTCATCTCGATACAACTTAGATATTATATATATATATATATATATATATATATAATATATATATATATATATATATATATTATTATATATATCGTGTTTTGAATTGTTTCATAAATTTTCATTTCCGTTCGTTTTTCCCCACTGATATTCGAATGTTTATAATGAAAATTGAGTGTGTAAAATTATTTATTTGATAAACAGAATTTAATTGGATTCACCCCAAAAGTTTAACTAAGTTTAATGAAGTTCAAGTTAATGTTATATTTGATTCTAATCGTTAAACACTATATACATCTACTGTAAAACCCTATATACATCTATACATCTACAGTGCCCGCGAAAAGTATCCGATCACTCAAGAAAATACAATATTTTCCCTTGATATTCAGAGACACGTAATTCACTTTCTATTTGTTCTAGCGACATCTGGTAACTTTGAGGTTGCTCGCTGATATGAGAGCTATCCAACGCATTCTCAAATTAGTGTTCTGGTAGCCTTCGTTGCGGGTGGCTGTGTCTCAAATTTGTCAGATTTCACTGTTTGTGTAAATTTCTTGATATTTTTTTTTTTTTTACAGAAAGTGGTGTAAATAAAATTTATATATAATGTGTGCTAAAAAACAACTTAAGAGTGATTGTCGAGGTGCTATTGTTGCTTTGCATGCATGTGGGAAATCACAGAGACAGATAGCTAAGGAATTAAACATATCCCAAAGTACCGTTAATTTATGGGTTTCACGGGCTGAGAACAATGGGGGCCTAACCACGCCAGTCCCTAAAAAACGATCTGGCAGACCGAGAAAAACAAATTCGCGAACAGACAAACTTATGAAACGTTTAGTATTGAAAAACCCAACAATAACTGCGAAAGAAATAAAATTTAATATGAATAATTTGTTATCTGGTGTTTCTGAACGAACTATCCAGGAGCGGCTCCAAAAAGAACTCGGATTACCATCTCGCCATGCTGCTAAGAAACCGTTCATTAATGAAAAAATGCGTAAAAAACGTGTCGCATTTTGTAAAAAATACATTCATTGGACTGTTGATGACTGGAAGAAGGTTTTATTTAGCGATGAGTCGACATTTTTGACATTCAGAAGTTGTCCAAAAAAGGTTCGCCGGCCTATTGGCTCAAATAGGATGGACCCTAAATACACCCTAAAGACAATGAAACACCCTCCAAGTGTGATGGTTTGGGTTGTTTCGGTTACTATGGGCGTGGAAACTTATATTTTCTTCCGAAGAACACAACTATGAATGGTGCACGGTATTTAGCAATGCTACAGGATAAACTTCCAATGGCAATGGCAATCCAAAGGACAAAAACATACATGCATGATGGTGCACCATGTCACAGGGCCAAAATAGTGACAAAATGGATTACTGACAATAAATTGATATTTTGGATTGGCCTGGTAATAGTCCAGATCTCAATCCGATAGAAAATCTGTGGCTAATAATAAAAATAAGGTTGAATGCCACGACACTGGCTCAGTCGAAAAATTACAAGAGGCCATCAAAAAGGTATGGTGCAAGGAAATATCAGTGGAAGTTTGTCAAAATTGATTAAATCCATGCCAAAACGTCTAGAACAAGTCATCCAAACCAAAGGACAGATGACAAAATACTAATATAAGGTTAGTATACATTTAAACATTGTTTTTTATGTAAAAAATACAAATTTCAAGGGTGATCGGATACTTTTCGCGGGCACTGTATAGTGAAACACTATATATATATATATATATATATATATATATATATATATATATATATATATATATAGCTATTTTTGTACGGATATGGGGAAGGAATTTATACGCCGTGCTTTTCAGAACATGTTAAAAGAATTTAATATCAGCTATTACACAACCAATTCTATACATAAGGCTTCTTTAGCTGAAAGAGTTCAGATATATATATATATATTATATATATATATATATATATATATATAATGTATCATAATGTATCATAATGTATCATAATGTATCATAAGCTGTTTAAAAGACTGTGTGTATATATATAATTATAGTAAACGAAATAAACTAGTTAACCATAAAATTAATTATTTTCTATTATGAAGTTTTCGAATTATGTGTGGTAAACTATGTTATTTGTTTTGAAAAGTTTAGCTTCAAGTTCAATGAAGTTCAAGTTAATGTTAAATTTGCTTCTAAACGTTAAACTAAAATTAAATGTTATAATATGAAAAATAAATATTATATATATATATATATATATATATATATTTACCTAACATAAGATGTTTAAAAGAATGTATATATATACATATATATAGCATAATAATTTATATCTAGCAAGAGCAATCCGATCATTGCAAAAAAAACTGGAAAGGTATGCACTTAATAAAGATTGAGTGTGTATTTATTTAATATACAGAATTTAATTGGAATAATTACCGTCATATTGTGTTACACAATGGATGATTAATATTTCTGGGATACATGTCGCTATCTGGCAACTGAACACATTGCGCTATCTGGCAACTCAGCCAGAATAGAGGCTTATAAAAGACCGAGAAGTTGGTGAAAGACTCATTCAAGCTCGGCTCCCAGCCGAGTAAGGACCTCTGGTCCTTCTCTTTCAGGCCCTTTGGTAAAACCCCTTAGTGGCCTCTTAGGTTAGAAAAACTCCTCTCTCTCCTTCAGGTGTCTCTCTCTCTCTCTCCTACAGGCGTCTCTCTCTCTCTCCTACAGGCGTCTCTCTCTCTCTCCTACAGGTGTCTCTCTCTCCTTCAGGTGTACCCCTCCCCCCTTGGCTCAGTCAACTGGCTGATTCTGGCTGATTAGGAGCCTATAAAACAACGCCTACTCGGCTGAAGTCTTAATATGCACTTGGCTCCTGCCAGGTGAACACCTCTCCTCCTTTCTCTCTGGCCCTTTGGGGGGAATAGCTTGGGGGAGGCCCCCAAGTTGCATGCCCCTTGCAACCTAGGTTGGCAACAAAGGGCCCTTTGGGGTATTTTTTCTTTTTATGTTTTTATTTTTTTGCAACCCCCCCTTTGCAACAACCCCCACCCCCTTTGCAAAATTACATAATAACTTGCAACATTCTTACACTCTCCCTTTTTCGGCTATTCTACTGATACTGTTCTATATTTTTCATATTTAAAAATAGCCTGAGTTCATTTAAGCATTCCACAAAACGTTCAAGTACCTTACCGCGACTTAACCATCGCACATTATTATACATAAGTAATCCATTATAAACTGAATCAACTTCATTTAACAGTGACATAAATTCTCGTTCGTGCAAAGCTCGTGAAGCTATCAAATTGACTATTTTTGTCACAACTGCCATTACATCATTAACTTCTTTTAAACCTACCTTTGCACACAATACCTCTTGATGTATAATACAGTGAAAGCATACAAGCGGATGACCAACAGTTTCTGTAAAATGTTTCACAAATCCAACATTTCGTCCAACCATATTTGGGGCACCATCTGTCGTAACTGACACTATTTTTGACATATCTATCTGTTTATCACGAAGCATTCTAACAACAACCTCACATATATCTGCTCCTGTTGTATTCAGAGGCAAACTTTCTAACTTAAGTAATTCCTCATATATTGCATTGCCACTGGGATATCTAGCAATAATAGCTAATCGAGCCGATGACGTAGCATCGATGGTCTCATCGAGACAAATAGAAAAGAAATCACATGCATTTAAGTCTTTTTTTCACTTGATTTTCTATATCAGAGTTCATCTTCATCACTGTCTTTAAAAGTATTTCTACTAATTGGTAATTCATTAATACGCTGAATAATAGCTGCTTTATTTTGAAAGCCATCAAATAAAAATGGTGCACATTTCATAAAAGCTTCCTTAACGAAATCTCCATCACTAAGTGAGTTTCCATACTGGACAATAGTATGTGAAATACTGAAGCTTGCAGACACTAAATTTGAAGGCCCACTTACAAATTTAAGTAAATTGTCTGATTGAGACTGTTTATCTTTTAACATTCGCAATATATATTCTTTACGTTCTTGCTCACTTTTTTCTAGAAGCCACTGGTGGTTAGTGTCGAAATGCCTTTTCACATTCCAAGTTCTGCTCACAACTGTTTCACTACACAGGATGCATAGAGCTTTGTCGTTCGTATCAATAACGCCATATTTTTCAGTCCACCAATCTTGGAAACTCCTTCCGCTTCCTTTCTTTGACATTTTATTTTTTTTTACTGATTCCGCCATTATGATAAGGCTGAAATATTAAAAAACAATAGCAATTCAAAATCGTTAACACAAATATTTAATGTGACAAATGGATGTTAGAACAAGTAAAACGATGAATTAACGTTAGGCCTAATTAGTTTCAACTGTACCACAGTTAATAATGTTAATGGAGATAAATTTTCATTTTCCAACACAATAATATCAATAACACTTAATACTAATACACCAGCAAACACTTAATATTAATTAATAATGAAACATAACACTACACAACAGTGATTAATAATGACTTAATTAGACTCCTTAAATCAAAATGCCCGTGTAAAACGACGCCATGGCTCGACTAAAGACAGAGAAAGAAGAAATCAGGGTTGCCAATTCTGAATTATGAATATATAATTCAGAGTTGCCAGCCAAAATTAATGCTTAATTTTATACTATTTATAATGGTAATTTAGTTCAATTCAAATCCAACCACAGTAATATGTAATTAAGTAGCCATCGAATATAGAGAATTTAATGTTTATTTACAAAAAATATATATAATCATTTCCTATTTAATTAGATGAAATTAAAAACGTCTCTTGATTTGATCGATTTTCATTCTTTATAGTTTTTGTTTAACTTTTGGACTATAGAAATGTCAGTTTAGGCGTGTCAACAAAAAAACAGCAACGTGTCACCTTTGACACGCGTGTCATAGGTTCGCCATCACTGATATAGGTAATAAGATATTTCGGACAACAAAACCATCGTAGGCCTGTGTAATCATCGTGTAAAAGGTAGAAAACCGCTTACTTTAAATTTTTAAATTTCTTTACATTTTTTAAACGTAAGTGATTAAAAATTTAAAAAAATAAAACATATTAGTTCTTCGAGTTACTAACTTACATTATTACAGACAGAAAATTACACAAAATTCCGGGTTATATATATATATATATATATATATATATATATATATATATAAAAGCTGTAGACTTCTCCTTAGGGAAACGTTGCTTACAGATGAAAAGAAGGACCAACACAACAGCAAACATTTTCGTTTATTTTTTTGTACTTCGGACGTTTCGACAAATCTTTTGTCATCCTCAGTGACGTTAAAACAAAAATAAGAATCAATAATTAAAATTAAATCAATACAAAAGAAAATTAAAATCATTAAAATTAAATTAAAATTATCTCAGTTGATAAATACACTTTGATTACGTCAACCTCTATATTCGGCAGATACTGAGAAAAACTGTATGGTCAGTTACGTTGGAAGGTATGAAAGTATGTTGGTTGGTTAGTTAGAAGAGCTGTAATTTGTAAGATGAACTATTGTTGTTAATGGAAGGTTTGTTTCTATAGATGTACAAAGATTCTAGAATTCGGAGTTCTGTAAGGTTATTGGTTCTTGTTAGAATTTCGAACTGAGTTTTGTGAAGGGGATGGTTGTTTTTATTACTATGGTTTCTAATTGCGGATTGTGGTGGGCTACTGAGGGGACGGTTGGTACGGACTGATAAGCCCAAATGTTGAGAAAGGCGTACCTCCAGTTGGAGTTGAGTACTGCCGATATACGCAACCTTACAGCTATCGCACTTGTATTTATAAATAACATTAGGGCATACAGTTTTGGGGAATTTATCTTTGAACTTTAAAAAATTTGATAATTTAAGTGGGTTGACGAGGGCGAATCTGAAATTTATTTGGGGATAACTAAACTTAAGCAATTTAGACACCACTTCGAATACGTAATGATAAATAACCATAAAAAGGTAATTTAATATATCTGGTTTCTTTTTGTACTGTGGTTATGGGGAGTTTAGTATTAAAAGTGTTATTTAAAAATTTCTTTAATTGGCTGTCAAAAAGATTGGAAGGGTAGTAAATAGTAATTATTAATAAAGTACTGTCTTAAAAATTTAAATTCTTCGTTTAATGAAAAATAATATGAACAAATTCGGTAACTTCTTGTTAATAATGTTAGTATAGCGCTAATCTTATATTTATAAAACATACGACTTAAATAATATAATTGGTTCCCAAGCCAGTAAAAGTTTGTTTTCTAAATAGTGAGGTCTGGAACTTGTTATTAGCCCGTTTAACTAGAACATCCAGGAAAGGTAAACTATTATTTGTTTCGTTTTCATATGTGTACGTAATGAAAATGAAAATGAAAAGGTTTATTGGCAGACTATTACTCCATATGACAAATATTATTAATACAATGACAGTTCATATACTAAGGATAGAAATATATACAATTGATTAGAAATAATACTGTAATGTCGAAGTTAAGTGGAGCTACAGACAGACGTTTTCGTACCAAGGAGTCCATAGCTTAGAGCCACGCTTCTCAAACTAGGGGTCGCGTAAATATTATTGGGGGTCGCAGAAACATTTGAAAATATTATTTTTTTCATAAATATACAGTGTTAGTACCTATTGCTTTTATGACATTGAGTGAAGGGTCGCGAAAAAATTTGTCTGATCCAAAGGGGTCGCAAGTGAAAAAAGTTTGAGAAGCCCTGGCTTAGAGGATAAATGGCAGGACTCGTGGATAGCTTGGATGATCGGGTTGGTTGATTTTTTAATTCTTTGCATTAGACTGTGGTGAGCACGTCTTGCTACCTCCGGGAAGCTCGGGAAATTTCGGGTAGCAAACATTTGCGAAGCTGAGCATCTCGGGGGTAATTTAAGTAAGCGTCTAAAAGACCTGTTGTACAGCAAATTTAGTTCTGCCAGAACCTTTTTTATAATTCACCCACAGTTGCTGTCCGTATATATTACTGCAGAAAGTACGAAAGAGAGTGTCTTTAGCTTCACTTGTACAGAATCAAAAGTTCCTTATAGTCATATTCGCTTTAGCACAAAGGCTTCGAGATTGTTTTCTTATATCCGAGTCATCACTCAAGGAGCTGGTAATAGTTTGACCCAAATACTTAAACTCTCGTACTTCCTCAATTACTTCACCATTCATTTTGAACCTTATATCAGCTGGCTGATTACAGCTTTTAGGATGAAATTACATAACCTTAGTTTCTGTAACATTAAAAATAATATCATGTTTCTGCGAATACACTTCGCAGACTTTTAGTAGCCGATCCAGACCTTTAACAGAGGGACTTATTAACACCATATCATCGGCATAAACTAAGTTATTTATCTTGTGTTATATATACAACATCCCACTGTTGCCTCATTAAGTGACGCAATTAATCCGTCGATATACACATTAAACAGCATAGGGGAGAGCAAGGAGCCTTGTCTCACCCCGCAAGAGGAGCCAAAACACTCGGATAGTACATTGCCCCACCTGACAGTGAAAGATTGGTGGGAATACCAAAATTTCAATAAATTTAATATGTACATGGGAACCTTCCTGTCTTCTAGTTATGCAAATAAAATATTGTGGTTCACCCTATCATATGCCTTACTTATATCTAGGAAACAGCTATAAATAGTTGAATTACTGTCAATGTATTTAGATATTGTTTTTTTAAGTACATAGATACACAGGTCAGTTGAGTGGGACCTTTTAAAGCCAAACTGATTAGATGTCTATAGGAAATCATTTAATCGGCGTAACAAGAGTTTTTCTAGTAGTTTCGAGAAGCAGGAAGCGACAGCAATAGGCTTGTAATTATTGCTGGACAGAATGTCTCCGTACTTATTTTTGACCAGGGCAAGATATATACCCTCATGAACTCTGCAGGGATATAGCTATGAGCAAGCATGGCTGATAGGAGCAATGATATATGCAGACATACGACGTCATTTGCATATTTTAAGTGCTCATTCGATAAGTCATCTACCTCTGACGCAGAACCAGTCTTTACCTCTTTAATTAACCTCTTTACTTCAGAAAATGATATCAAAGTATTTTCCCTTGTCCCTCCCACAATCGTTTCGCTGCAATCTATCTTAAGATTATCCCTACTCACACTGTTAAAAATGTTAGAATAGTGGTTTTTCCACAGCTTTGCAATTTTATCCTCCCCCGACACCCCATCGATTGTCGGAGGGAGGACATTTTTGACACCCGTTTGATTCTTAACAAATTTTCAAAATTTGTTATTATCGTTACTTATGCGAGCTTCACAGGCTTTTGATGCTCGAATAGACTCTTCTTCCTGTTTACATCGCCTTATGGCCACCTTATACTGACCCCGACTTCTACACATATTCATGTATACTGGTCCTAATCTGGGTCTACCATGAAAGCACCACAAATCATAGGCGTCTTTCGATACCCTCTTCAGGGGGGCAATAAAATAATTCCATCCAGGAATAATCTTAGTATGATAGTTGTAAGATTTAATCAGGGGGCTTCCTGCTTCTCTTAACAGGGATATTATCTTACTATAATACCTATCTATGAGTTTACAGTGAGAATCATTTGAGCAAGGATTATTACAGGCAAGGTGCAAAATTTCTACAGTTTACAGTGAGAATCATTTGAGCAAGGATTATTACACTGTAGGGTGTGTCGAATTTTTCAACTTTCAAATTCCAAATATGAGGGGTGCTAAAAAGTTGCAGCATGACTTAGGAATTCTAAAGATATTTTTGTTAATTTAATATAATTTAGTTTTGCTTGGTAAGAAGCTACATAAAAATAGTGACTGTTTTGACTTTTTTGTGGAATTATATTAATAATTATATATGCTGTATATATAATGCACTGCTGTTTTGCTTATTTCACAGGTTGAAACATATTCATCAGTGTGCTGAAGATTACTTGTCCGTCAGTGCTACCATCCTAACCAGTGGGAATTGACCTACAATGGCTTCTAAAAGGAGGACAAGACTGGGGACATTCACACATATGAGCAACCTAATTGGAACTGGTAGAGAGTTGTTGCCCTCTGAACTCCCAACTCTGCAAGACGTTCTGAAATATGGGCTACTGTTAAGAGAACAAAGTGGTGAAGATGTGAGAAACTACCCAGCAGCCAGTCTTGCAAAGGACATTTACCCTAAAGTGCTTGAAAAGTGGGAACGAGCAAACAGTTCTTTTGTAGCCCCCGTTGTAAATTCACGAGTCACAATCTTAAACAAGATCCAAGAGAGCTGGGAGCAGGCCAAAAACATATCTCTTGGGAGAGGAAAGCTACATGTCAAAGAGGCTTTCATTGCAAAACTTGACAAGCTTTTTGACATCCTCAGTTGCAAGTGTAAAATTGTTCTCTGCTCTGAATTTGGCTGCCTTGCAGATGCTGGTTGCAAAAACGAAACTCACATTAACTGTACATGCCCTAGGGAGATGAAGATCCCTGTGAAGGAACTTGCTTTCATTAAAGGTCAGAGAGACAAGTCTGGTTCTATTGGACCACATCAGATTGGCTTGCCAGATCAACCTGAGCACAACAGACAAGTCAAAAAGCAGAAGCGGCAAGAAGACGAAAGAAGAAGACTTGCTGAATATAAGCAGACAAGTAAGCAGGATGTTTCAATGCCATCAAATTAAATAATTTTCTCTGATGATGAAAATGAAGAACAAATAGCTGATGCTCAAGATGGAAAGGATGGAAGTTATGAAGTGACATTAGAAATACCAAGCACGTCTTCAACTTCCAATAAAAAGCCAGAGTACAACACATTAGAAATACCTAATGTTGCTATGCATAGCATCAGATATGGTGTTGGCCTGCGTGCCACAGCTGCCATCACCACTGCTGCCTTTATGGATGCTGGCTTGATCACTGAAGAAGACAAGAGACTTGTAGTTGATCACAATAAAGTCAAGAGGGCCCAAGAAAAAGTTATGAGATCCCTGGATCAGGAATTTGATGATCTTTGTAAGAAGGGTGAAATTGACTGCATCTTCTTTGACGGCCGTCAAGATACAACTAAAGTTATGCTGAAAGCAGACAATTCAGATTGTCAGTTCCCCAGCATCATCAAAGAAGAGCATTATTCTGTGTGTGTGCAGTGAGCCAGGTGGAAGATATCTCTACCACTTCACTCCTGAGAAAGGCTCAACGAGAAAAAAAACCTGCTGAAGTTATTGCTGATAATCTTGTAGATTTCATGAAGAAGAAGGGCATTGATAAAAGCCTGCAGGCCATTGGAGGTGATTCTACAAATGTTAACACTGGCTGGGAGGGTGGTTCCATGCATTGGGTAGAGGTCAAGCTTTGCCGTAAGCTGATCTGGTTGGTTTGTGCCCTCCACACTAACGAGTTACCCCTGCGACACTTGATCACAGCACTGGATGGGAAGACCTTGTCTAACAACAAGTGGACAGGTAACATTGGCAAAATGCTAGACACTGCAACCGAACTTGAAATTGACCCTTCATTCACCAAACTCTCAATTGGAGAGCCTCTTACTTCACTGAGTGACAATGTCGTAAAGGATCTCTCTACTGATCAAGCGTACGGGTATAGGATCACACAGGCCATAAGGACAGGAGAACTTCCCACAGATCTGGCCCTTCTTGAAATTGGTCCAGTGAGCCATTCAAGGTGGTGACAACAGCAAACAGGCTTTGTCGCATATGGGTTTCAAAACATGGCATTAAAGGCAAAACCCTCAACAACTTAAGACTGATAGTGGAATACATTGTTGGTGTGTACTACCCCTGTTGGTTCAACATCAAAGTAAAACACTCTTGGGTGGAAGGCCCATGCCACATCTTGTTTCAGCTGCGGCTAGTTAGGCTGCAAAAGAAGGCTGTAGTGGATGCTGTTTTGCCAACCATCAAGCGCTCAGCATGGTATGCATTCAGCGAAATGATAATCCAGACACTCTTGTGCTCAGATGACAGTGAGGAGAGGAGAGCTGGTGTCCAAAAGATTGTTGACATGAGGAGTGGAGATGATGACACACTTGGAGATCTTTCTGTACGTCCCAGGAAGACACCTTCCATCAACCCCAGTGCTTCTTCCGTGTTGGAGCTGACAGACTGGTCTGACGGGGTATTTGAACCTCCTTTGACATGTAAACTGACTACAGCGGAAGTAAAGAAGTTCTTTGACAAGCCTATGCAAGTTCCACAGTGGCCCTGTCATGCTCAGTCAATAGAGAGGTGTGTGAAACAAGTCACAGAGGCAGCAGGCAGGGTGTATACACATGAGAACGTGAGGGCTATATCAGAGGCCAAGAAGCAAGTCGGCGGCTGATGTCCAAGAACGAATCAAAGCAAGACTTGATGAAACTTGTTTAAATATTTTTTTTTACGGATGTCATTACTTTCTAATGTTGTTTTATGATTACAAGGATATGTTTTAGAATTACTAGGATATGTTTTATGCAGAGAAACTAAAATTTTTATAGCATTACCTGATATTTGAGAAGCTAAAATTAATAAATGTTGTTTTCCGAGAGCAATTTATGTGCTTTTTAATCAAACGTAGATTTACCAAGCTAAGTGTTGATCAATCACAAAAATAATAGCAGATTTGAATTCTTCACATCCAAACACATTTTTAAAACCCCTCAGTGAAGGAATTGGCAAAAATTAATTTTCACCTCCCAAATTGACACACCCTATAATATTACAGGCAAGGTCTTTGTATTCTATTCTCTGCTGCATCGTAACATTGGACCAATCGACGCGATTATTCTTACCTTTTGAGTTCTTGTTAAGTCGTGTTGCGCATAAATTGGTAAAGTTAATTAATATTTCTAATGGTCTATGATCAGAAAGAAGGAAATCATGCAGAATATGAACTCTAACAATTCGATCCTTTAGATTATTACTAGTGAGACAATGATCAATCCACCTGGTAGTACCACTCATATCACTAACATATGTAAAATTACCACTGGCTACCACTAATACATCTACATCACTTATACTTCAATTGGCCGACTCGCACATGTTACCCAATTCTACAAAGAATTCCGAGTTCACATGTGCGTTAAAGTCCCCCATTATTATACAGTGAAAATATTTGGGGTTATCTGATAATGACTTAGTTTTGTACAGCAAATCAATGTATTCATCTAGATTACTGCCGTTGTTATATGGTAAATAGCAGTTTACAATTAATATGCAATCATTGTTCACTTGTAATTCAATGCCTAACAACCTTACATTATCGCTTGTTAAAAATTTTATATGTTTTGATAAATTTTTCCTTATTAAGAAAGCAATACCACCAAAAGGCCTACCGTACATTAATTCATCTGACAAGTCTACTGCTGATGACGCATGGTACATAAAGTCATCATGGATGGTAGAGAGGAATTTTAGCTCTTGCTTAGGTAGCCAGTGCTCCTGCAGGAGTATCAAATCTGCACTGTCGCAGATTTTATGAACATAATGAATTCCTCACTGACCTTACATTATATGAGACTATTTTCAACAAGTTATCCTCCATGACTGATAGAGAATTTATTATTAGTAAGATTATTATTATTTTACATAGTACAACTTTCAGGCATTACCGTTAGGGCGCCTATTATTATTATTATTACTATTATTATTATTATTTTGCCTGTTATCAAATCTCCTGGAAAAGTGAATAAATTCCTTAACAATAATACTGTCTGGCCATTAACTCATATTATACGGGTTGAAATGCGCATTTACACCTTTAATTATTACTTTAAATGAGTTATAATACGGAGATTTCATGTTTAGTTTATTAACAATCAATATACTGTCTCTTCTTGGAGATCTGGCTTGCTGAACTACTTCCGAGTAACTGGGCTTTGGGAGGAGCGTCTCTTTCAACGCATCTAACTCTGACCGGAATTGTTCTAGCGAAATCGCGTTTTTCTGATTTGACACTACGTGTTGGTGTTTCAGTTCAACTATCGACTTTTGTACCTCATTATACTGTTTGAGGAGCACCGAAACGTCTACGTTACCCATAGAGATTACCGGTATTCTATGGAAGTTAGTAACGTAAAAGGTAATATTGTTCTCATTATCCCGGAGGGTCGACACTTTATTTATAATGTCTTTCAGGGTATTCTCGTTTCTAGAATTACCTCTACGAGTTGGGAGGGTAGCACTGAACAGGGTGTTTAATTGTACCCTCGCATGTTCTATTTTTTCTGAATCATAAAAATCATGACAGACAGATACAAGAAGGTCTGACCTAATATGATCTACTTTGTCAAATATAAAACATAACAATGGATTTTCTACAAGATTTACAGCAGACGACCCCATTGTATCTGTAACGGCTTGCGGGGAAGCGTAGCTGGTGGGGGGTGGAGATGGGGGGGAACGCCGAAAGGGGTCCCACTTCTCGTCCCTTTAAATCATGCTCGGGATACCAACGGTTCGATGCTCAGGCATCTTTTCACATTAATTATATAACTATTACTAACTATGACACAAAAAGTATACACGCGGAGTCACTGTACGATTGTACCGTAATGAAACATACATTTCCCGCGATCACCGTCAAAAACGGAAGATCCGCAGTGTATATGGTGGGGGTAGGGCGGGAGAGGGGAACGGGATATATATCTAAAGTAATATAACCTATTTATTTGCTTGGTCTTTCATTTAAGATTTCAGAGCCTTTACCTGGCCTTTTGAAAATATTTTGAACAGTTTATGTAGTTAAAATTCACTCGTTCATTCGTTTCGTTCGTTCATTCGTTCGTAATTTTAAAGGGCTCACTCGCTCGTTCGTTCGTATGCCCGCTATTTCAAGGTCACTGTTTCATACCTCATAGGTCCAAGAAGGTAGTGCCGGATGTCGCTAGAAAATTTTGAGGATATATTATATGTATTATTATTAATTAAGTATTGTGGACTATCTAATAAGATTGTAAATGGGTAATCTTGGCACATTTACAAATTTTATTGTACAGTTAACATACCGGTTCACTGACTTTAAACCCTGTTAATTTGATAGTAAGACGGAGCACAAAACTGACAAGCGTCACTGGTACTGGCACTCCAAAACGTAATATTATATTGTTTGTTCAGATAATGAAGAAAAAGTTTTACGTGTGAAGGATGTTTAAATATTAAGAAAGTGTCATCCACGTATCTTCTGTAATATACGGGTTTAAAACTATTGGGACAACTCTTCAACCAAATTTCTTCGTAATGGCAAAGAAATGCATTTGCTAGTGTTGGGCTCAACGGGGAACCCATAGCTACCCCATCAATTTGGCTGTAAAGGTTAATTACTAGTAGTGAATAACTTATTTAGTATGATATCGAATGTTTCTTTTAACGGGACATTAGTAAATAATGAGGAGACATCAAAACTGGCCATAGTAAGGGAATCGGCATGATTGATCTCTTTTATATCCTTAGCAAAATCAAACGAGTTGTTAATGGAATAATCATTATAGGTAAGTTTTGAAAGCAAAGGAACAAAGAATTTGGCTAAAATCTAAATTATAATTGAATGTGCCAAAGGCTGAAAGAATAGGTCTTAGTGGGAAATTTGTCTTGTGAACTTTGTGTAGACCGTATAGAATTCCTGGATTAGAACCAGAAGCAAACAAAAAATTGTATGTATTGTCATCGATATTACTATTTTTTAATTTATGCAAAAACCTATTAAGTTTATTTTCGAGTTTTAGCAATTTAGACAAAACGTTCTCTTTTACCCTTTTAAATTTAGACGTATCCGACAAAATTGTTTTCATTCTATTGATGTAACCTTGAATCAAGTAACACTACCCATTTACCCTTATCCGGTCTTGTAATGATGACAGAGTTATCCTTTTTCAAATTATTAAGAATTTTAAAATCTTGCTTATTAAAATATTTGGACTTATCAGTCCGTACCAACCGTCCCCTCAGTAGCCCACCACAATCCGCAATTAGAAACCATAGTAATAAAAACAACCATCCCCTTCACAAAACTCAGTTCGAAATTCTAACAAGAACCAATAACCTTACAGAACTCCGAATTCTAGAATCTTTGTACATCTATAGAAACAAACCCTCCATTAACAACAATAGTTCATCTTACAAATTACAGCTCTTCTAACTAACCAACCAACCTACTTTCATACCTTCCAATGTAACGGACCATACACTTTTTTCTCAGATCTGCCGAATATGGAGGTTGACGTAATCATTATGTATTTACCAGTTCAGGTAATTTTAATTTAATTTTAATGATTTTAATTTTTTTTGCATTGATTTAATTTTAATTATTTATTCTTATTTTTGTTTTAAGGTTTTAAGATTTATAATTCACTGATGATGACAAAAGATTTGTCGAAACGTCTAAAGTACAAAAAAAAAATAAACGAAAATGTGTTGGTCCTTCTTTTCACATATATATATATATATATATATATATATATATATATATATAAACTTGGTTGAATGATTTGTTCTTAGGGAAACGTAGTTTAGCGAGGAATAGGACGAAGAGATGGTACATGTTTATTTACAAACTTTTCGGAAAAGTTCAAATTTCCATCATCAGTGCTAAAAAGTTTAAAATCAAATAGAAATAAATAAGTATAATAAACAAAAACAAAGAGTATATTAAAATGAACATGGGACAATGGTTACAATATATATTAAATTAAAATTAAAAGATTAAAAATTAAATAATATAAAGTATAAGAGTGAGGACACTAAGTAAAAAATATAAAATGGTTAAAAGGTGAATCAGAATTAAAGGGGGTCTTATCAGGTTGCTAACGTTGTGAAAGACTAATTGTAAAGAAGATTGGGGATGGTTGGCTTGTTGAAAAGTCCATATTAGAAAGATGGAGCCAGGTGGAGTGATGGAGGATTTTTTTCTATATGAGAGTTTATTTGGCGATGTTTAGGTTGAAAGCAGAACTGTAGTCGTTGAGGTTTGGCTGAATACTAAGTATATAAAGGGACTCAAGCAGTGTTGCCAGATGGAATTTTTAAAAATCTGATAAATCTGATTAAAAAATCTGTAGAAATCTGTAGATTTATAATATTTATCTAAATAATAATTTTGACATATTTTTATTTAATTTACTGTCTTAAGGTATTATCAATGATAAAATCTTGTATAATATTTTCTTTATTTTTATAAACTTATATAAATATGGCACTTTAACATAAAAAAAAGTAAAGTAAATGAAAGTAAACAAATTGAATTCCGTTACTTTGTGACAAAGGAAATACCTTTTGGTTATTGCTGTAATAACTATAAGAACACCGGAATACTTCTTTAATTCATACACATAAATGAAACCAAAAAAAATCCTTTTTAGATTTAAACAGATAAATATCATTTTTTTCAACAAAAACAAAAACATTCCATGCTACCATGACGAAGAGGGAATATCAACCAAACAGCGCCGATTAAATGATTTAATCGGCATGTATATCGTAGTCAGAAGCGAGTCGACTCGACTTCTGAAACTGAATACCGAGAACATTTGTGTCCTATTGATTGAGACTGTAGGCCTAATATTTCCTTGTTGTAAATTTTGGAAGTAAATAATAATGATTGCTTGCTGGATTAAAAATCTGTAGATTATGCATAAATTATTGAAAAAATCTGAAAATCTGAATTGCTTCATAAAATCTGTAGATCTACAGATATATCTGTAGATCTGGCAACACTGGACTCAAGTCTGCGGAGGTCTATTAGTTGGTTGGCAGAATTAATGATTTTGAAATTGGAGGGAAGTAACGGGTTGTTGTGAAGGTGGCAATGATCCCTTATTGCTGATTTGGAGGATTTGTTTAAGGGTAGCGAAGTTCTAGTGGAAATTTTGACCATAAATAATTCCAACAACCTCCACATGCATAGTTTCGACATAGTATCTCTCTACACCAACGTTCCAATTAAAGAAGCCATCGAGATCTGTATTAACAGCCTTTTCGCCAACAATCCGAACACAGTCCTGAACTTAACAAAACAAGAATTACCAAACTGCTTACACTTGCCGCTTCAGACACTTATTTCTTTTTTGACCAACAACTTTATCAACAAACGGATTCATTAGCCATGGGATTCCCCTTAAGTGCCACTTTAGTTTTTTACTAATATCGCTAAAAACTTCTTTACGTTTAAAGTAATTGATAAATGGAATAATTTTCCCGCGTCAGTCGTTCACTCTACCAGCGTTAATATGTTTAAGAACCGTTTAGATAGGCATTTTAAAAATATTAACGTTGTTTAAAATAAAAAAAACAATTAGTAACAGGAGCTCTGAGGGTGGTGGTCGAGGATGAGTCTGTTGACGATTAATGCCAGCTTGTGACATGCCAGCGTGTGATGCCAGCAATAAAAAAAAAAAAATTAGACTAACACGAACGTAGCTGTAGCTCATAGAGTAAACTAACCCACTTTTTGTTTAACTTTACCTACTTTTTTTTTTCTTATCCCCTCCTTACTTGCATGTCTGTAGTTTGCATGGTATGACTGTGAGTTAAGACTGTGTTTGCATGGTTTGTAAGCGTTCTTATTTTACTTCTTTTCATCTTTCACCCCCCTTCCTATTCTCTCCGACTATTTTTCTGACTTGTCGGCAGTGGCCGGCGGATGATGATGGTGAGTCTTTTTTTCTCTTTTTCTGAATGAATGTTAACCCACGAGTGATAGGTGTTGCTACTTACTTAACCCCTTATTCTCTTCTCTTAACCCCCTACTCTTTCCTTTCTCTCGGGCTGACCTTAGAGTGGATCTTAGGGTCTTTGTTAGCCTTAGCTTCTGTAGATCTGTAGATTTTCCTCAGCCATCACGAAAATAACTGGCTACTCCATTGCCCCACTCATTATAAACCACACTTATATAAAAGATACGTTGATGACACCTTTCTCTTTTTCCACAATGCTAACCACGCCCCCCTTTTCCTTAACTATCTTAATTCACAACATAAAAACATTTTCACCAAAGAAGACGAATCCAATAACACCTTACCCTTCCTAGATATTACAATAACTAAACAAAACAACAAATTCAGCACTTCCATATATCGAAAACCTACGTACACAAGCCTAGGTACTAATTTCCTAAGCCACATCCCTTTTCTATATAAAATAAACAGTATTAAAATTTTAATCCACGCGCCTATCATCTATGCTCTTCGTACTTATCCTTCCACCATGAAATAGAATTCATTCATAATTTCAGCATTAATAACTCCTTCCCAAAACATCTGTTACAATCTTTAACCAGAAACTTCCTGAATAATATTTATCAACCCCTTCTTAAAGTTCCCACTGTTAAAAAAGACGTACAATAGTTTTCATTTCCTTATTACGACCACATCAGCCACAAAATACTTTCAGAACTCCGTCTCCTACTCACCCAGCTTTACCCCCAAATTAAATTTAATTTTGTCTTCACCAACAACAACAGAATCAAATCTTACCTTAACCATAAAGAAAAACACCCCAGCCACTTGCTTTGTCCACTATCTACGCTTTTAATTGTGTTCGCTGCAAAGCGAACTATATTGGCAGTACCATCCACCAATGCCAAACAAGGGTGAACGAGCATCGTGGTATTTCCACTAGAATTTCGCAATCCTTGAACAAACCCTCCAAATCAGCAATAAGGGATATTTTCCACCTTCACAACCACCCATTACTTCCCTCCAATTTCAAAATCATTAATTCTACCAACCAACTAATAGACCTCCGCATACTTGAGTCCCTTTATATACTTAGTATTCAGCCAAACCTCAACGACTACAGTTCTGCTTTCAACCTAAACATCACCAAATAAACTCTCGTATAGAAAAGAAATCCTCCATCACTCCGCCTGGCTCCATCTTTCTAACATGGACTTTTTCAACAAGCCAACCATCCCCAATCTTCTTTACAATTAGTCTTTCACAACGTTAGCAACCTGGTAAGGCCCCCCTTAATTCTGATTCACCTTTTAACCATTTTATATTTTTTACTTAGTGTCCTCATTCTTATACTTTATATTATTTAATTTTAATCTTTTAATTTTAATTTAATATATATTGTAACCATTGTCCCATGTTCATTTTAATATACTCTTTGTTTTTGTTTATTATACTTATTTATCTCTATTTGATTTTAAACTTTTTAGCACTGATGATGGAAATTTGAACTTTTCCGAAACGTTTATAAATAAACATGTACCATCTCTCTCTCTCTCTCTCTCTCTCTCTATATATATATATATATATATATATATATATATATATAAATAATGATGCAAGCCCACAACGAAAAAGAAAAATTATTCCAAGTCCTTTCGTGTATTCAGAAGTACACCTCGTCAGGGAATGAAGGGAAAAGGCGAGATGCTCAAAATATATACAGTGGGACGGAAAAACAAAAAGATTAGCACATAATTAACAAGAGTTAATGAGAGGCAAAAGGAATTTTAACAGGATATTGTCAATTTTATACATTCCCGCACTAATTGAAATTATTTTAAAATGGATAAATGCACATTCTAGAATATTCCTTTCAATTGTATCTTTGTTTTTAACGAGCGCTTTAAAACTATCCCACTTGATACTATGATTACTCTATACATATGGTTAAACAATACATTAGCATTATTAGCTGTTTTACCCTAATATCTCACGTTTTACCCGTTTGGCCTCTACAGTATATACTGAGTTACATTGTATACATCCTATCGAATACACACAACCAGCCACATTATCCAGGCTATTCTTTATTAGGCGTGATTTAACAGTATTATTATACTTAAACTACATTGATACCAATTGCTTTAAGTAAAGTCGGAAGATATTGAAAATTTACATGGTAAAGTAGGCTAAGGATATTTTTACGCTCAAATTCCCTTACAGCTACACTATTTTAATACCTATTCTTGGCTTTCCTAAGGCAGTTATCTAGAAATGAAATAGGATAACATAATTTAGTACCAATATTCATGATATTGCATAACTCGGAATCTAAAAATTCAGGACTGACAACTCCCAGTGCTCTAAGACAGTGGTCTCCAAACTTTTTTGATCACGCACCCTTGAATCAGCAAAAATAAATAACACGCACCCCTAATAAACATGAAGATTATATATATATATATATATATATATATATATATATATATATATATATATATATATATATATCCTTTCATTATTTACTAGTAAGTTAATAGTATACAACAGAAATACGATAGGGTGAAGATATACTTACCAATATAATTTAATGAGAACAATGTGGCTGACTGTGCTTCATAATTTCTGAAAATCATCGTTTGACACTTTGTGATACGGCGATTCGAAGGTCCGGTTCCAAGTTAAGTTTATTTCGATTCTTGGTTTTAATACCTATCATAGCAGAAAAAGACACCTCACACAGATATGTAGATCCAAATGGAAGGAGCGCATCGTTCGCTGCGCTTACTAAATCTGGGTACTCATTTTTTAATCCAATCCACCAATTGTGCACAGTTTTCTGTTGAAATTCGGTTCGTAAACTTATATCTTCCCTAATGTCAATCAACTGTTATTTTACAAAATAATGCGGCGATCTCGAATTGTGATATTTAGTTTGCTAAATTTTAATCGCAAGTAAGCGATATCGCGGATACTATCTCGCAAATTCCTAGGAATGACTGTGTGTTTGCGAGTATTTTCTTTCTCGGTCATCATCTTGAAATTCAAAAACTTTCTACAAAACAAACAATGATAAATCAGAATCATCAAATTTTCTTCGCGCACCCTCTAGATCGGCAAGGCGGTGCGCGCACCCCACTTTGGAGACCAGTGCTCTAAGAAACATAAGAGAAAATAGAAGATTAATCGAGGGATGATGGTCAGAATAAAAATGCACAAAGAGTTATTATTAGTAGGCTTACGATAAACTTCAAATTTGAACTAATTAAAGCATCTCCGAATTTTTAGATCCAGAAAAGATAAGCTTCCATCATTTTCTTTTTCAACCGTGAACTTAATAGATGGGACTAAATTGTTGAGCCTACCAAGAAATAAGTCAACATCCAAATTATTAGGCCAAAGGCATAAAATATCACCTGTACCAAACAAGGTTAAAATTAACAATAGTAGACAAAATTCTGCTTTCAAAAAATTCCATATATAAGTTACCTAATACAGGTGAGAGGGGATTTCCCATCACCAATCCAAACGATTTTGGTTAGTTTCCGCCCGAATTGTTCATTCTGACAAAGATCAAGCTTTTCACTCCACCTTAGACCTACAGTTTAACGTGGAGTCCGAACCACGCCCACCAGCAGCCCAGCGTCTTAACCACTAGGCCACCTATTTATCTTACCAACCAGTAAGGATGAACAGCTGAGTTTTGCTGCGCGCCGGCTGCCGTCGCCGGGTCTCGAACCCGGGACCGATGGATTCGTAATCAGCGACGCTAACCACTACACCACCGAGGCGAATAAAACTTACTTTCAAACTGAAATTTACAATCTTTGACGCAAAGCTTAATTAACTCAATAAGAGTGTTGTGTTGCAGGGAAAGAATATTTAGAGACCTATCTTTTAAAAAATCAAGTAGGTCATCAACAGGGACTTTTGTGAATAACGAGCATACATCAAAACTTACCAATTTGAAATTAGGGTCATTGGGAAACTTCAGTTTGTCAATAAAATCCACGGTATTTACAATGTGACTTGGAAATAGAGCCAACTAACGGCGTTCATAAACTAACTAACCATTTAAATAGCTTATAGGTTACGGAGCCTACTGAGCTAACAATAGGCTTCATGGGATTATTAACTTGTGTGTTTTTACTAAACCGTACAAATATGGTAGTAACGGATTAATAGTAAGAAACTGCTTAGAAAGCCCATTATAGTTATTTTTTAATATTTCTCTTAATTTTCTGTTAAACATTTTGAATCACCTGAAGATCAGGGCCACCAGCCTTCTTTAGTTAGCTTTATAAGGCTAGCTAACGAAAATATCACGACCTAACCTAACCAATCGTCAAGGGCGTACAGTTGACCTAACGATTGGTTAGGTTAGGTCGTGATATTTTCGTTACTTGCCTTATAAGGCTAACTAAAGAAGGCCCTGATCTTCAGGTGATCCAACATTTTATTAACATCCTCCAGTGGGTCTCTGTTCAGAGGTTTATACGTGTCACGGTCACGCAATAAAGTATTCATCTTTTCAATGTAACTGTTTTTGTCCATGATAACGATCGAATTAGATTTGTCCGCTTTTGTAATATGTAATGAATATTAAAAAATAACTATAATGGGCTTTCTAAGCAGTTTCTTAGTATCAATCCGTCACTACCGTATTTGTACGGTTTAGTAAAAACACACAAAGTTAATAATCCCGTTATAAGCTCGTTAAAAACAGAGATATAATTGAAAAGAATATTCTAGAATGAGCATTTATCCATTTTAAAATTAATTTCAATAACAGTGCGGAACTGTATAAAATTGACAATATCCTGTTAAAATACCTTTTGCCTCTCATTAACTCTTGTTAATTATGTACTAATCTTTTTGTTTTTCCGTCCCGCTGTATATGTTTTGGCCATCTCGCGTTCTCCCTTCATTCCCTGTCGAGGTGTACATCTGAATACACGAAAGGCCTTGGAATCATTTTTCTTTTTTCTTGGGGGTTTGCATCATTCATTCATTTCACGTTTAATTGTGAAATTCATCCCATATACAGGGTGTCCATAAATGTTTACCCTGAAAACAGTATGCTCTCATGTTTTAATGACGAATCTTACATCCGTTTTCTTTTTACAGTGATCTCGTACACGCATAGAGTTTCTGTGCTGGTGTGTTTCGTCTACCGCATTCGCCGCTAGGAGCGCTGTAGTAGCTGTTCAGTTAAGATGGCGTCTGTGACAGAGAAGGCACAATGTGTTGTGTGGCTTGCAGAAACAAAATCTCCTGTCAGTGTTCAGCGAAGGTTCAGAACAAAGTATGGAAAGAATCCACCTGATGTGAAGTTAATTAAGTTGTGAATGAAAAAATTCTTGGAAACTGGAAACGTGGAAAAGGGAAAGAGCAGTGGTAGACCATCAGTTTCCGATGGGACGGTGGAAAACATTCAACTGTCATCTTCCTACAAGATGGGGCACCCTCTCATTGGGCACATGTTGTTCGTGAAACTCTCGACGCAACATTTCCAAATCGATGAATTGGCAGGGACGGGCCAATCCCATGGCCCCCAAGATCACCAGACATTACCCCGCTGGATTTCTTTCTCTGGGGTCATGTTAAGGATTTGGTATATGCAACAGTTGTTCCAGATATCAGGACATTGCGAGAACGCATTACGGATGCAATTGCAGCAGTTAACCCACAAATGTTGGAAAATGTGTGGCGTGAGTGTGAATAACGTTTAGACATTTTACGTGCCACTAGGGGTGCACATGTGGAAGCTTAAGTTCATTAACTATGTATCAAAACTTTGTATGTTTATCTACTTATGATTAAAACTGTGTTTGAATACGAATGTTTATTTAAAAGTTATAGCATGCTTTAATCAGGGTAATTTTTTGGACACCCTATATATATATATATATATATATATGATGAATAAAACCACGAAGGAAAGGAAACACAAAATGGTGCTCAAGCGCTTTCGTCTAATGACATCCTCAGGAGCACTGAAGTACATAAAAAGGTTACAGCCTATATATAGGTTACAGAAAGAAAAAAAAAATAATATACACATATATTATATATATATATATATATACATATATATATATATATATATATATATATATACATATATTATATATACAGTATATATATATATATATATATATATATATATATATATATATGCAATAAACGGAGAAGTAAAAATAAAAATTAAAAATTAAAGGATTATCAGAGAGGCATACAGATTTGTAAGTAAAAAATATCGATTTTAGCACAAGATCAAATGAATTATAAAAATACAAATTTATACTGGAAATCTGCCCGGGTTTTAACACTGCCTTTTTTGGTTAAGTTTCGATGTCTATAAAAAATAAAATGAAAATTAAAAGTTAATAAAGTAGCATACAAGTTTACCAAAGATTTAGCGTTCTACCCTTCTTATCTAAATCTGTTTTGAAGGAATTCAAAACAACAGGATCGAGTTGAAAAAGACCTTTGCTTATGTTGAAGTTATTTGAAAGTTGGATAATGGCAGACTCAAGAATATTTCTATTAACAATGTTGCTAGAGTGGAATAAGACTGAAGCATTATTCCAATCAATACAGTGGGATAACTCTGACAAATGGACAAAGAGGGCACTGGACAACTGTCCTGTTCTAATGGAATATTGATGCTGTTTTATACGTGTGTGCAAATCCTTTCCCGTCTGACCTATGTAAAAGGAATCACATTGTTTACAACCAATTTTATAGATAATGCCTGAATTATTGGTAGGGCTATTTTTTACTATGATATTTTTCACAATATTGTTATATGAAAATACTACATTAATATCCAAAAGTTTAAGTACATTAGCAATGCTAGAGTACTAAAATTAAGTACTAAAATGGAAGTACTAAAATATATGTGTGTATATTGTTTTTTTCTGGAAAGAAAGGTTCCGGAACTGTGCTTTAAATTTCTTATAACGTTTGCCATTTGTTACCCCATCCTACCGCTTGACCATCCCAGTAAGAAAAAAAAAAAAAGTGTCCTCCTTATTTCTAAAATTTTGTCATGTAACCAAAAAAAATCAAATCGAATAAAAACAAAAACATGAAATTTTTTTTAGCATATTGAAAATGAAAGACACCAGATGCCCTCGTGAGTTCTACCAGAGAAAAGCCATATATATATATATATATATATATATATATATATATATATATATATATATATGTATTTGACTGATATAGAAATCCTTATACAGGGTGTACATAAAGTCAGGATCTATTTTTGTGAACAGCCAAGCCTTCAATTCCAGCGGACTTAGGACTTTTTCAAATTCAGTGTCATTCAAAACCTCCCTTATTTGTGGCCCAACAAAAATTCCTTCCTTCAATTTTGCTGCAGTAACCTTCGGAAATTTCCTTGAAAAGTATTGGAACCCTTCAGAATTGACTTTACCCATTGCTTTAACAAAATTCTTCATTAAACCAAGTTTAATGTGAAGAGGTGGCAGATAGATCTTTTGGGGATCCACTAAAGGGACAGACTGGACATTGCTTATCCCTGGGACATATGTATACCTAAGTGGCCAGTCACTTTTGGTGTAATGTTCTATAGTGGCGCGACTGTTCCACAGGCAAAGGAAACAACAAAATTTTGTGAATCCTGACTGCATACCCATAAGCATTCCTATAACTTTTAGATCTCCACAAACATTCCATTGATGACTGTCGTATTTGATTGCCTTCAGTAGTATATCCATATTGTCATATGTCTCTTTTAGATGGACGGAATGGGCAATGGGGATGGATGGCATTATATTACCATTATGCAAAAGAACTGCTTTCAGGGGTCATTCTTACATTGTCGAGGCATGTTGACTGACCTGAGCAAACTATAAATTCAAAAAAAATGTACACGAACTTGACACAACAAGTTCTTGGACTGGACTGATCTTTTGACACACAAAGCACGGCGTTGTTGCCTGAATCACAATGCTGCTAGACGTAAAAGCTCACACCTGAAATATATAAGATGTATAATTAAGATAATTGAAATCAATAAGATGAATAAACTAAAAAAACACAATAAAATAAACACACTCAAATGTTGAAATATTAGTATTTTGCCTATTTAAAATGGTTAAATCTGTGTAGTTATATATATGCCTTCATCTTGAAAACTATACGTGCTAGAAAAAATCTGAATGCAGTTTCGGAATCAGCGTGAAAAATGCTATCCAGCCACTACAAATTTTACTCTGATGAAAAATCTTTGTTGACCAGTGTTATTTAATAAATGTTACCACTTTATCATTTTATGATTGAATTCCATATAATTTCCAAGTGCTTCACAAAAATAGATCCTGACTTTATGTACACCCTGTATAAAAAAAATGTATGATGGGACCCTGTTTATAAAATTAAAAGAATGAAGAAGTTTATTTTTGATGATTCGTCCAATATTCCGAATTTAAGACTTGTCATTTTTAAGAGTGATTTAGTATTTTTCCTAATGACGTTTGCGTTTATTTTTTATTTTTAGAAAGATTTTGTTATTAAACATTTTCATATTTGTTATTCGAGATGAAAAAATGAGAATAATGAGAGCATCAATTAATTCTGTATCTAGAAAGGTTATCACGTGTGAGCGAAACTGACTCGGCAAAGCAATTTAGCTGAATGTGACCATATATTTATTTATTTATACTAATGATGATAACGGTATTTTTAAGGAAAATTTGCAAACTATCTTTGGAATCGATATCAGTAACTGATTCTTCATTGTTGATGCGCAATTTGCAACCGCTTCCAAAGCCAACACAACTCGGAACGCTTCATTCGTTTTGACAAATACCTCAGTTTTCAAAATTTACATTATAAAATCCCATTATGATCAATGACTGCAGGTTTGAAATGTTAAATATACAAACCATCTGAAATACGCATCGATTTTGTAATTAGCCGAACTGCATTATTATAAAATGAATAACCTGAACCCCAAAATAACTTTTCATTGGAACTTTTTTATTCGATGTTCTTAAGATGGTTCGTTTACCCAATATTAATTATGCTCAGTTTTAGTCCACTAAAATGTTCACATTTTGGTTGCTTCTCCCAGAAATAACTTTTATTCGTTATTCCGTGTTCGTAATGGTATTTTTTGTTTTTTGTTTTACATTTCAGATGCCATATTAACAATAAATAATTTGTAATAATATTTTTGTAAGTTATTATGAGTCTTTGTATCAATGAATAGCTTTCATCAGTGAATTTTCACAATTGTGTACAAATTACATTGGATATACGAGTAATAAAAGTTTTATACACTTTACTTTGATTCATTAACGTAGCTAAATTTTCATTGATATGTATTTATTTTATAATAATTACTGAAGTTATAATGCTTACAAAATATCTTTACGAAACATACTGTAGACACCATTAATCAGTTTATTAATAAATACCTTTACGTTCACAATAGTTTGGTCCCGTTTTCAGGGAAAAGAGACTTGTTAAAACATCTTGTGTTAATTTTTGGGGACAGGGATATTCTTATAGATTTTGACCTGTTGAATTAAAAAATGCCTGTTGCCAAGCTGAATTTTGAGTTTCGAACCTACAATTTGGAAAACAAAATGGCTGCCGATTTTTCTACATTTTGTCATAGCTTTTTGTCAAATTGAGCCTAAGTCATGATTAAAGGCCCTTTTCCTACATTTTTCATCCCCAAGAATTCATTAAAAACAGTCAAATCTATAATATTGTCTTTATAAGCTTCTTTGTGAGGTCAAGACCATTTTCACAGAAAAAATATAAAAATTTACCTTACTCATACTGACCAAAATATTACATTGCTGATAGTATATTTATAGTACATTTATAGAGCATTTATAATTCATACCTATTGATTAATGTTTAATTTTTGTTTGTTGCAGGTGTCATAGTAGACTAGAACGAACTGAAATTTATAAAAGAAATGGAGCCACTTGCCAGCCTAAAAAGATGTACTCCTGATTCTTTGTCCCTGTGCATTATATGCAAAGAACATTTTTTTAACGAAAAGCTGGTAAACAGTGAAAAACAAGGACTTCAGCAACTACAATACTTCTGTTTGATACTTCTGTTAGATCATCAGATAAGGCATTGATTTCATTTTTCAAAGGTCCGATAGTCGTATGCAGAGGCGTACCAATACTTTTTGCCGCTCGGGGCTTATGCTTTCGAAACTGAACAAAATGTCTGCGCAAACGCTTTATTTCTTCCAGTAGACTTCCTGGATTAATGTCATTGTAGATGGAAGAAAAATTATTGACCTTGGTATTAATTTCTTCATCTTTGGACTGATTCAAAAGGTACGAAGGAGACAGAAATTCAAAGCGATCATTCATGTTTTTAAGACAAACTGTGCGTTTTTCAATTTCTGCTAATAAACGATCCATGATTTCAAAAAATTCTCTGCGTACATCCTCTTGCACGGTCAATCCAGCATCACGAGCTTGCTCTCCAGGCATTCTTCTCCGTCTCCTGACTCTGCGGTCTATACTGATATCCATTTCATTACAGAACTCTTCGGCGGCATCTGCAGCGTTTGATACTACTGCCTCTCGTTCATTAGTTAAAAACACGGATAAAGAGTTCATTTTTAATGCACACTGGTCCAAAGCAAGTCCCTTTCTTTGAAAATATAGCTGAGCATCATTGATTTCTTTCAGCACTGGATCCCAGAAAAATAAGTACACAATGAATATGTATGACATGATGGAGGTCAACAGAGCTTCAGCATCGCCCTTTGTGTCCAGATTTTCGGAGACCCCTTCACTCAGTTCTTCCAAGGCACTAACAACGTGAGTCAAGTTCTTCTTAAGACTAGAAACAGCATCATACTTAGCACTCCACCGCGTATCAGAGACTCGCTTGACAGTGATTTTGAAATGTTTTGTTAAGACATCCCAACAGATGAGTAGAGGAAGAAAAGTAGACGAAAATTCGTTCAATTGTTCCAAAGAAAGTTACAGCATTAGGACTCAGTCCCCCGGCATGAACTCCAGCCAAGTTCAGCGAGTGGTTATTGCAAGGAATGAAAACAGCGTGTTTGCTAACATCAAGAATTCTGCGTTGAACTCCAAGATGAATACCTGCCATCGTAGCAGCATTGTCATACCCTTGACCATAACAATTCTGGATATCCAGCCCATCCTCACGGAGCTTAGTGACAATGAGATCAGTAACTGCCTCAGCAGTCTTCCCCTCTAATTTAATAAAATCAACGAAGGATTCCTTCACCTCTACATTACCATCTTTAATCGACACATAGCGAATTACCTAAGACATCTGATCAATATGCGATATATCTGGTGTACTATCGAAAATTATTGCAAAGTACTTTGCACTAGACACATTATCAATTATACATTTTCGAACATTACAGCCGATTAGTGTGATGAACTCATTTTGAATGTTAGGTGACAAATACGTAGTGGATATCTTGTCAGTCATTCGTATTTTTGTAAGATGTTCCCTAATTACTGGGTCATATTTGCCCATTAGTTTTATTAACTCCAAAAAGTTTCCAGAATTGCCAGCTAGCCCAGCTTCTTCATTTAAGTTCTCTCGGTGCCCTCGGAATGCAAGATTTTGTTTTGCCAAGAACATGATGCAGTCATAAATCCGTCTCAGTATTTCTTTCCACTTAGCAGTAGCATGTTTTATTTGCAACTGATGTGCATTATCTATTGTAGCATTCAACTGAAGGCGCATAGACAACTCTTTCCATTGTTCAAAGCATCGGGTATGATATGGACTGTTTTCATGTTCAGGTACGCTTGGATTCAGTTTCCTCCAGGCAAAAAATCCTTCTTCTTTTCCAAATGCACTGGAGATGTTGTTGAAGAGACGACAGCAAAAGCAATGCAAGCTACATTTTGAAGGTGAGAAGATTAGCCATGACCTTTCAATTTTTTCGCCATTTTCCAAAGTTTTGAAATACCAAACTTTTGACATTGACCTATTGTTTGAATCAGCTGGAAAGGGTCCATTCATGTTTTTCAAATGTGATGGTCCACGTTTAATGAGTTCGATTCTCAAATTGTCCGTCATTGGAACGGGCCAGTTGCCAGAATCGTTAAACAGACTCTGTGGGTGATGGGTGGGTGGGTGACTTTGTGATGTAGATGAGGGTTGATCCTGATTATTTGGGGGTTCACTTGAAGTTGCCGCTTGAACATCTATCTAAAGATATATCACATTGCGGTTGATCTCCTTGCTTCCCAGAAGGCACTGAAGGTGTGTCTGAGAATCCCATTAACTGATGAAATCGCTTAGCAGCACGCTTGCCTTCCTCCTCTTTTTTTCGCGAAGATTCTTGTATGCAGCACCACTCAGTCTCTGTCGTTTGCTCATGTTTGCTAATTTAGTAGGGTATCTGCAAAATAAAACAACCATTAATTATTAACATCATCAAAGCTCAAAGAATGCAAAGCCTAACCTAAATAATATAGGGAAAGTCTGAAAAATAGGGCTGGCAACCTTTCCGATGTGAAAATTTAACGCAACTATTTGTAGAATTAGTGGCATTGAGGTGGCATATATAGCATTTAATGATGATTTTTCATCAAAACCATGGATATTTTGTACACAAATAACGCGCGACAATGATGAGATATAATTTTTTGGAGGGTTGCATTTTAAAACATAAAAACCCAAAATTTTGCATACTGCGCCCGCCTGACAGTAATTTGCCGCCCCTCGGGAAGTGCCGCTCGGGGCGGTCGCCCCTCTCGCCCCTCCCTTGATACGCCACTGGTAGTATGATTTTTCAGTATCAGCCGTATTTAGCCGTATGGATATGTCCATAAGTGATGGAAATGACTTCAACATATCCATACGGCTGTTAATTTCCCCTCTCAATACCTGACACTGAGAGGTGGCAGATTGAAAGGGAGTTTTTCCAGAATTTGTTTACCAATTTTGAATGAAATTGTCAAGCATACAGCTGTTTTGTTACTTCGTACTTTTCAGATTTTCACAACATTGTACTTAAGTTAAAGTACAAAATTTTTCCCAAGATTGTACTTAAGTCAGAGTAAAAGTATTACAAAAAATGTACTTTCTAGAAAGTACGTTCTCGAAAAAGCTACTTAAGTACAGGTACTTAAGTATATCTACTTCACTACTACCCACCTCTGGTCATTTCTGCCATATGTCTTTCGCGTGTGCAAATAGCACATCCTCCTTTACGCCTCACCGTTCTGTCGGCTCGGAGATGTTATAGTTATCAAATTGTATTTCTTTTTTGCCAACACAAAACTCACAGTTTTCACAGTTCGCTCGGCTGTCCTTTAGATTGGTTTTCGTGAGGTATGCAAAGTCTGCTCCAGTTTCTTGAATGAGTCCCATCAGGTATGAGACCTTGTCCGGGGAATGGTTTGATTTAAGTCCCTGAATGTTGGCTTGGATTATTTGTATTTTTTCTCTATCGTTTTTACATATACTGTATGTAGTTCCGATTCGTTTCCCAATGGTGGTGCCGGTTTCGTTGTTTTGTGATCCTCCAAGAATTTTCCTTTCCGCTTGAAGTGTCTTTGTGTGTGCCTTCTGTCTGGCTCTCGGATTCTTATATTTGTCAGTTGACTTTGTATTTCCTGGATGGTATTTAGCAGTTGAATTGTGTTGGCTACGTCTAAAAAATTGGTAGCTCTCTTTGATGCTCGTTTTTCCTGTTCACCTGTCGCGTTCCTTTGAGGGTGGTGGACTGGTGGTAACAACATTTTTTCCGTATTTGCACCTCCCATATCTTGCATAGGTGTTGCAGAGAGTAAGACAGTGGAACTTGCACTTGTTTTCAAATTTGCAATATCCATTTGCGTAATGTGAGTTACATAACGTGGGATGTGCATACTGTAGATGCATTGCCCATCCCGATACCTGCATTGCCTTTTTGCACAGTATTTACAGACGATATTTTCTACGCATCTATTTCTTGTCTGTTTATTTTCTGTTTTTAATTTTGGTCTTATCATTATTTTTATTATTTTCATTATCATCATTATTATTTTCGCTGTACTATTATCATTGTCATTTCTTACGTTTCCAGTTCTTGTCGGCCGTTTATTTTCTACGTTTTTAGTTTTTATCTTTTTACCATTATCTTCGTTGGACAGTTTTATCATATCGCAAATTTTACTTATCTCTTTTCTTTCTTTCACGTCTTCGTTCCGTGTTATATTTTTATTTGTTCTTCTCTCATCCATCGGTTTTGCATTGGGACATTTCAGTACTCTTGTTTCCCCATTACTTCCTCCTTTTCCTTAACACTCGTATTCGCTTTCTCCATTTCTTTAAATACCGCAAAAGAGTTTACAGTCTGCGTACAACTGTACATGCATCACACAGAAATTTGATCCCCTGCGATTTGCTTGGCGTTTGACACGAGGGATATTTTTCTATCATCCCAATTCATACAGATATAGTTGTGCAGATTTTGACAGAAATCACAGCTGATTGCGACATTTTCAGTTGTTTTCAAATTATACAAATTGCAAATTAGGTGAGAATTTGGACTCATGGTCATGCTATTCATTAATTATCATCGTCGCTCAAAAGAAACACACAATTTTTTTTCTTTCTTTTTCCTTTCTTTCGGTGGATGTTTGTCACGAGGGTTTTATGACCTTTGCGTTTTCTGACCTTTTTCCTGCCTTGTTTCAACTTTTCTCGAATGCCAATTGTGTTACGATTTAAATATATATACTTTAAACTGGTGATAATCTGTGTAAACTTTATTGCACTTTCTTAAATTTAACGAATTTCACTTTATAATTTATATGCACGGATTCACTGATGCTTTATACACGCGTTTATACACGTGTAAACAGAATAAACCGCCAAGAAGTTATTCCCTTCTTATTTGGATATTAATAGAGAGAGAGAAACAGAATGTCCATTCCCCACGAGGTACAAGAAGGTAAAAGCATTCTGAAACTAGTCGTGGCCTCGCAGAATCTGTTTTAAAATCATTAGATTCTGTAATTGGTGGGGTCCTTCCACCAAACCTGGTCCAAAATCGTTTCACTCACTTTACAGCTGACAATATTGATATTCTGGATGCAAATCTTGATGGCAAAGATACATTCCATGCCATGTAGGTTTCTGCCTAGCAGAGAGGATCACCTGTAGATTCAACTATATTAAAGAACTTAGGCCATCACACAAAGAAACTCTCAATGTGCCTGATGTTCTAATTTCAACCATTCCATCAAAACATCCAGTTCAAGGAGAATGGTCCTGTAAAGGCGATATTGAAAGCCAAGCTGAGCTTCAAGCAGACGATATTGACACACTGAATACCATTGTACAAAGGTGCAAGTACGTTGCTGAGTTTCGTGGGCAAAAATATGTAGTTATTACAGTGGATGAAGCCCTATTCTGTTGACTAATTGATCTTAAATGGACACACCTAAAGTATCAAGAAATTCTCATCCTAAGGCCAGGAGGTCTCCATACGGCAATGAATTTCATGAAGGCTATTGGACAACATATGCAATGCACAATAGGGTGGATCGATTTTACATTTTTTTCGATTTCCATATTCTAATAGAGACAAAAACTTGCGCATGCATGAGAAAATAGCCTCTGCAAAATCGTAGCTTAATAGGTAATCATCTTCTGCCCCCGGCAGAGCGATGAAAATCATATTTTAGTAGTCAAAAACGTATTTTTCTTATAATTTTTAAAATATTTCAATATGCATCAAAATTATTCCTAATAACTATAAAGTCGATGAAAAAGACCTCATATGATCGTTTTTCCAAGCGCGTTGTCCTACGTTAATATCTTTTGCCCCCGGCAACAACGTCAAATGTTGAAAAAATAGGTAATTTATATACTTATTTTCAGATCGGCTCTTTGTCTTAAATAATGCATTTATATATTTCCCATAACATTTATATCGTTGCTTAGGCATGAAATAACACACACGCAAAATTTTATGACTCTAGAGTAATATCTTCTGTCCCCGAGAAAAGTCTAAATGTGGATTATAATTACGTTAATGCGATGTTATAAGTACGATAAGAACTAAGTACAGCTCCTCGCTTGCTAATTTTATAAAATTAGCAACCAAGAACTCACCACGAAGAGGTGGCTGTACGTCGAGTTCCACCCTATCCAGCCCCAACCACCCTTCCTTTGGCTGCATGTCGATTTACATACGGTAATCTTTCTTAGAATCAAATCGTGGAATTTTTGTTCGGGAGTGAAGACGGGAGCGGATGAATCCGTCCCTCTCTTCTATTCCACTTACACTGGCAGAGGCTTCGGTTACTAATTTGATGAGTCTCTCGACCGCTTGAGTATGACAAGGGAATAGTGGGATCAGTCCATCAGGCTGGTCTCCCGTCTCAACAAACTCTATAGATGTATCCTCGGTTTCACTAGAGGCTGACGAAGAAGGTTGTTCTTGAGAAGTTTCTTGTCGTTTACTAGTCGACGGCTCTTGATGTTCTGCTATTCCTTCTGTTTCAATATCGCCAATCTTCTTGCAAGAGTCATCTCGTTTTTATTTGTTGTTTCAACATCCAAAGTTCCTATTGCCATTTTGCGATCACTTCTTTGGTCGAGTAAAAACTGTTGCTCTTTCAGTGGTACTCGTCGTTCACGAGGGCAGCTGCATTTTGTCAAATCAGGGCATTTACAAGCCGATATGTCAAATAAGGTGGTCTTAGTTGATTTCTTGAAGGCCTCAAGATTTTTCTGTAACGATTCGTTTCTTTTTCGCGTTCAATGATTTGATGATGTTAGCCATTTTATCACGATAACTTTTCAACATTTGATTTATCCGTGCTGTCGAAACTGTTGGAATGGAAGCTAATTTCCACAAGTATTCCAGTCTCTCCGTGACCACAGCGGCGATGTCTTTGAATGGAGGTTCCTTCTTTGATGATCTCAACTCAGTTCTCACATGATGGTAGTATTGCATCACATCTTCACATGTGGGAAAACATCGCAAATTCAAATCTTTCCCAGCACCAAATATTGGACACGTAACCGATCTTCTAGTTGTAGCGGTAGCCATCCTTTAAAGATTAAAGAATAATGTATTGTTCTGTTACGCAATAAAATCGAAAAAAACAGAGTTATGAGAAAAACAAACAAGGATATGAGCAGAGAGATTGAGCACACTGAAGACTGAGTGAGGAGCCACACACACACACACACTGAGGACTCGAGGAGCCAGCTGCAAAATACACACCTGCCTTCGACGCTGTCAAAAGGCAACTGAGGGAACTGCGCAGTGCGTACTGGCGCGTCAGTGGCAGCTGCTGCTGGCAGCACTCACCAGAGATGACCTTTAAACCCTAGCCTAGAGTCATAACATTTTGCGTGTGTGTTATTTCATGCCTAAGCAACGATATAAATGCTATGGGAAATATATAAATGCATTATTTAAGACAAAGAGCCGATCTGAAAATATGTATATAAATTACCTATTTTTTCAACATTTGACGTTGTTGCCGGGGGCAAAAGATATTAACGTAGGACAACGCGCTTGGAAAAACGATCATATGAGGTCTTTTTCATCGACTTTATAGTTATTAGGAATAATTTTGATGCATATTGAAATATTTTAAAAATTATAAGAAAAATACGTTTTTGACTACTAAATATGATTTTCATCGCTCTGCCGGGGGCAGAAGATGATTACCTATTAAGCTAATATTTTGCAGAGGCTATTTTCTCATGCATGCGCAAGTTTTTGTCTCTATTAGAATATGGAAATCGAAAACATGCTCTAAACCGTACAAAGACCAGCAACCGAGCAGCAGCTCATATCGTTGCTGCTACGGCAAAAAGTTTAGGATATGATGTAGAGTCACTATCGATCAATAAAGATTCTATTCGCACTAAAAGGATGAAAATTAGAAAAGAAACTTCAGCTAATATCATTGAACACTTTGCTCCAGAAACCCCCCTAGTAGTTCACTGGGAATAATTTTGATGCATATTGAAATATTTTAAAAATTATAAGAAAAATACGTTTTTGACTACTAAAATATGATTTTCATCGCTCTGCCGGGGGCAGAAGATGATTACCTATTAAGCTAAGATTTTGCAGAAGTGGAGATGTTTTGAATGAAATTCTTCAGTTCTTCAATCCTTTTTACTAATTTTGTTTGTGTGCTATTCTTATGCCAGCATGTGTGGCTTTTTTTTATTTCTCCATAATAATGGATCCAATAAACATTTTTTTAATGTGAATTTTTTGTATACCATATGCAACAATTTTAAGAGCAATTGGCTTGTTTTTGTTTACTTTGAAGTCTGGGGGTAATTTCATTTTACTCAAATAGATTTTTGGGTAATACCCAAAAACGTTCCCCGACCCATGCTCTAAACCGTACAAAGACCAGCAACCGAGCAGCAGCTCATATCGTTGCTGCTACGGCAAAAAGTTTAGGATATGATGTAGAGTCACTATCGATCAATAAAGATTCTATTCGCACTAAAAGGATGAAAATTAGAAAAGAAACTTCAGCTAATATCATTGAACACTTTGCTCCAGAAACCCCCCTAGTAGTTCACTGGGATGGGAAAATGCTACCTGATATCACAGTAAAAAAGTCTGTCGGTCGTTTGCCTGTGGTAGTGACTGGTAAAGATATCGGCAAGCTTCTTGCAGTCCCTAAACTTACCTCCGAAAGTGCAAAAGCAATTGCAAAGGCTTGAGGGGGCCCCCCCAATCAACTGAGTTTCGATGATATAATTCGAGACTTCACAAACTTCTTTGATTAAATATGACAGAGTACACAAACTGACAAATTCCCTGTTTTATTTTATGTTTTATAAGCGCTAAAGTAAAATTTGTTTAATACTGTTTGGTTTTGGCAAACGCCAAAATGCACTGTGCTAAGGTTCTTTAAGTTTGTTTCTCAATTAGCCTGAGCACCGTACATATAATTCGTGTAAATGTACTATGTACTTTACAATAATTTTATTTAGGGTGGCTCTCAGCATATAGGGACAAAAATTATTTTTTTAACTTTAGAGTTCGGAAGGTCGAATTTTGTTCTTTATCATGAGAAAACTTAGCATGTCATTTTTTAAAACAATCAAATCGTATTTAGGGGTGGCGCACGTCAGTATAAAAATGTAGAGTAATGTACTTTTAATCAATAGTAAAATATATCCCATTTATTTCTTTGCAAAATTTGCAGAAATTATTATTGAAATGTTTATATGAAATATTCATATGTTTTCAGATATATAGTTGTATTTATGATATAATATTAATATATGTAACTACTTCTTGTGACTTTTAGCATCTGAAAAATTGGCAAGGAGCAAGCTGCAACGCAAATCCTCAGTTAACTACAGGCTGAGGAAGTGCGTATGTGGTAGTAATTCGTGCTCCACTTATTTCACGGTTAGGAGTTTCACGCCCTAAAATTTTCAATTTTTTTTGCAATCATGGCTAGTACTAGTTATAGTGCTCGTTCTAAAACAGATATATGGCTTGTTGGTCTAACTTTACCAAAAATATTGGGCGATAAACTCCCTTCTCAGCAGCAAGTTTTGGCACATTTTTTTTACCATCATTCAGAAATGAAGCTCCCTTTGAAAGAGAGTGCTAAGAACACTTTGATCAGTGTTATGGATTTAAGAAAGCCAGTATTCCAACTGCGCATGAACATGATCTTATTAAGCGGTTGCTCAAACTTCATTCTGAATGGAAAGCATTACAAAAAAGTAAGCCCCGTCGATCTCAAAATCAAATTTCCAATGAAACACACTTCACCTCATGACTCAATGAACTATTTGACATTGCACAAGAGAATGCTCTGCCTATGATGAAATAGAAGATAAGAAATTTCTTATTGCTCAGCTCACTGACAACAATCAAGGAAAGAAATAAGATAATTAGAGAGCAAAATTTTATTAGCCACAGAGAAAACATAAAAAAGGAATACAACAACTAAGCAAAGTTGCAACAATAGATTCAAGTACCAGTTGTGATAACGAGTCGATCCATTCGGAAAATAGTACGTCTCAAAAATTAAAAAGTTTTTCTCAGGATGACACCCAACCATAATTGAAGAACGCAAGACCTCAAACCATAATGACTCCCGAATTAGCGCAAGCTCTAGACCAGAGGTCGGGGAACAGGGGTAAATTACCCCAAATGGGGTAAATTTAAAAATTTTGGGGGTAATGCGTGCGGTATGAGAGACACTTCCCTCAGAGCCTCAGTCGTGTGTATGGTATCATGAAACGAAGAGGTGCTTTTAGTGCTTGACACTTTGTGCTGATATTTTTTTCGTATATTTTTATTTTATTTTGTTACATAAACGTGGCGTTATTCTAAATTTTAGAATATTACGAATTTACGTCCTGATTTTGATGTTGTTTTATCAAAAATGAAACAGCATCATTTTTCCAAAACCTGAAGTGGAGATGTTTTGAATGAAATTCTTCAGTTCTTCAATCCTTTTTACTAATTTTGTTTGTGTGCTATTCTTATGCCAGCATGTGTGGCTTTTTTTTATTTCTCCATAATAATGGATCCAATAAACATTTTTTTAATGTGAATTTTTTGTATACCATATGCAACAATTTTAAGAGCAATTGGCTTGTTTTTATTTACGTTGAAGTCTGGGGGTAATTTCATTTTACTCAAATAGATTTTTGGGTAATACCCAAAAAAGTTCCCCGACCCATGCTCTAAACCGTACAAAGACCAGCAACCGAGCAGCAGCTCATATCGTTGCTGCTACGGCAAAAAGTTTAGGATATGATGTAGAGTCACTATCGATCAATAAAGATTCTATTCGCACTAAAAGGATGAAAATTAGAAAAGAAACTTCAGCTAATATCATTGAACACTTTGCTCCAGAAACCCCCCTAGTAGTTCACTGGGATGGGAAAATGCTACCTGATATCACAGTAAAAAAGTCTGTCGGTCGTTTGCCTGTGGTAGTGACTGGTAAAGATATCGGCAAGCTTCTTGCAGTCCCTAAACTTACCTCCGAAAGTGCAAAAGCAATTGCAAAGGCTGTTGTTGAAACTGTAAAAGAATGGAATTTAACCAACCAGAACAAAGCTATGTCGTTTGATACTACGGCAAGTACTGTAATACAGGAAAGAGAGGAGGTGCCTGCATCCTGATTGAACAAATGTTAGACAAAAATCTTCTGCACCTAGCCTGTCGTCATCATATCCATGAGATTATAGTTGGAAATGTATTTGGCGTCCTTTTTGGTCCCTCATCAGAATCTGATATTGCTTCATTTAAGCGATTACAGCAAGAATGGAGTAACATTGATAAGAGTAAGCTTGAACCAGTGATTGGTGATAAAAAAGTGACCTTAGACATATCTGAATGGGAGGAAATAATTGAATTCTGTAAAACTAACCTAGAAGAACGTCAACCAAGAGATGATTACCGAGAAAACTTAGAATTAACATTGTTGTCTCTGGGAGAAGTACCCCCACGAGGAAGAAGACTGATGCAACCAGGTGCTCTACATCGTGCACGTTGGTTAGCAAACGTAATTTATTCTATAAAGATTTATTTCCTCCGTTCACAGGTTCGTCTAACATCAAGAGAAATATCCTTAAGAAGATTCAATTTATTCACTACAAAGATTTATGTAAAAGCATGATTCCAATGCTCCCAAACAACTTTAGCTCCTGCAAATGACCTTGAGCTCCTTCAGTAATTAAAAACTTACCCAGACACTGTCGTCTCCAAATCTGCAGGCAAAGCATTCGGTAATCATTTGTAGTATTTAAGTGAACGTTTGATTGGTTTCTCTTTCTTTGGTGATCGTGTACTTTTAAAAATGAAGAGATTGATGGTCGCGCTCTAAAAAATGAAGGAGATAAATGCCCTCCAAATAGAATTTGTCCAACGATTGCTGAAGGAAAAGCTCTGTCATCATTTGTCACAGCAAACTCTCGACAACTGTTCTCAATTTTAGGGTTGGAAGATGACTTTCTAACTTCAGATCCAGCTCAATGGGAACAGAGTCCAGATTATCAAAACGCTTCCAAGATTCTTAAAAGCATGAAGGTTGTCAATGATTTAGCAGAAAGGGGAGTAGCATTGATAAAGGACTTTAACGCCTCTGTAACGAGAAATGAGGAACAGACACACATTTTTTGCTTCAGGTCATTGAGGAACATCGTAAAACATTCCCAGATGCAAAAAAAAACATTAGTTGAAGGTCTCCAAAATTCAACCAGGCGACAATGAGTTGTTAGCATCAACGAAACCCCCTCCATTGAGAGAATAATACTCACCCTTATGGGTAAGGTGGTCCCGGAGCTGAACTAAAAAAAAGACTGTAAGCTAAAATCTTCTGAACTCTTGCGGCACCTCTAAAACATTTCCGATTTGTATACAAATTGGTATTCTGAGTTTTTTTAGGGAATAAGAACAATATTATGGGTTCCGAACTTAACTCTTTGAAGATTTGTTTATACAGCCACCCTACTGTACATGCACATGTATGTATTGTTGATAAAAAGCTATGAAAAGGGCCCCCATATTTTCATTGCCCCGGGGCCCTGAGGTGTCTTAATCCGCCTCTGCAGCTAATGCTATGGCAGTCAAAGGCTTTGAGAAAGCTGTCCGTGCCCATAAAGTTACAGCACAGGCAATGTGGCAAATCCTCCTGTCACAGTTTCTTGACCATCTTCTGAATGAAGACTCTGATCTCAGCCAAGTGATTGTTGAAGCAAACAGGCAAGGTTTGAAACTGGAAGAAAAGTCGATTTGGGCGAAATACTGCAGTATGAACTTCTGCCCGTGCCACTGTCACTGGCAGAGATGAATGGTAGTTGCGTACCGGACAGAAATCGTTGCTCGTGGATGACTTTTATTGTGAATGGACGAACATTGATCAATGCTCTTGGCAGACCGAACAATGCAAACACCCTTGGTGACTTTGCAGATATTTTTGTGCGAGCAGTCTATACTTCTGGGTCTCCATACAGTCGGATTGACATGGTGTTTGACAGTTATAACCAGGATTCAGTAAAAGCTGGTACGAGATCCCGGGGTAAAAGAGGAACATTAATTCAGAGGGTCATAGAATCAGGAGATGTTCCTCTAACACAGGACTGGCAAGGCTTCTTGTCAGACATCGAGAATAAAGCTAAGCTCACAAGGTTCCTATCAGAATGTTTGGTTAACAGTTCTTCACATGACAAGATTGTTTTAGTGGCAGGAGGTTTCTAGAGGAAACGCATGTAGCCTGCAATAACCCTGGTGTAGATACTGTCCATCTTATAGGAAGGCACGAGGAGGTAGACACCAGGACTGTGCTACACTGCATTAATGCAAGCACAGATATGATTGTGGTTTCGGCTCAGGATACAGATATTCTACTGTTACTAATAGCACACTTTACCACCAATGAATGCAACAACCTATGGATGAAGACCTATAAAAACCAAATTACATCTCAGTAAAGGCGATAATAGAAGCAAGCAACCAAGACTCGTCAAGTGCAAAGCTTCTCCTACTCTTCCATGCGGTCATAGGGTGTGACACAACATCTTTTTTATTTGGTCACAGTAAGAAGACAGCCCTCAAAGTTTTCCAGCAGTGCAAGGAACTCCTGCAAGGTCTTGGACAAGAGCTACTGACTGTTGGTCATCACACCACTTTGGGATAACAATGGCTCTTCCTCTTCTAGATTTTCTAAGCTGATTAATGCAGTTTTGCTTGTATATATTAAGTTAAGGTATATACTGTACGTATATCCATTAGGGTGGTTGGGAAAATCAAAAATCTAAATTTTACATATCTTACCTCCTAAATTTGTTTTTTCTCTAGAGATAAATAATCCGAGAGATAAAATTTTAGTTAAATCAAATAATATTTAGAGGTCGCTCATCAACATAAAAGTTTCCTGAAATAGACCAAAAAATTATGAATGTCACGTACGTTCTTATCACTTTCTGATAAGTATTTTTATTATTTTTTCAGAAAATATGGAAGAAGCTAAACCATCTTTTTTATGCAGGAAGGAGGGGCCAAGGGCAAACGCCCGCAAAAGCGCCGCTCCCATAGAAGAAGAAGAGAGCCAAAATGAAGGTCCGGAGTTTTCGAGATGCTTAAACTCTTTGCGTTTGAAAGATGGGAGGTCATAGGCAGGAGGAAAGATGGACTGAGGAAGATTGTTCCAGAGTTCACCGGTTGAGTAGATGAAAGACTGACAATACCGATTAACCATTGCATTAGATAGTTGGAGAGGAAAAGAATGAGAAAGTGTAGAAAGTTTGGTACTGCATGCTCTCCTTAAAGGAGGAGGTATGCAGTTAGAGAGTTCAGAAGAGCAATGTCCGTTATGATAGCGATAGTAAAGAGAGAGTGAGGCAACATTGCAGCGAAGAGAGAGAGATTGAAGAGGCGGGGAAGTGCTGAGACGAAAAGCCTTTGATTCCACCCGGTCAAGTACAGCTGTGTGGGTTGAACCACCCAACACATGAGAAGCATCCTCCATACAACGGCGAACAAGACCCCTGTACAGAGACAGCAACTGAGTGGGGGTGAAGAAACTTCGGAGGCGGTACAGCACACCTAACTTCTTAGAAGCTGTTTTAGAAAGAGAGTATATGTGACCTTTCCAGGAAAAATCACAACAAAAGGAAATGCCAAGAATGTTAAGAGGAGAGGAAGGATTGAGTTGTGTGTTTTTGAAGGTAAGGGGATAGTCGTGTGGAAGATTGTGATGAGTAGACAGATGGAGGAACTAAGTTTTTGAGGCACTGAAAGCCACAAGGTTTTTTCTGCCCCAATCAGATATAGCAGAAAGATCAGAGGTCAGGTGTCCCATAGCCGTCCTACGCAAATCATGAAGCGACTGCTGTGAGGGACGCTTTGCGGCTTTGGGAAGCAGGGGAGAAGTTAAGAGTGGAATCATCAGCGTAGGAGTAAATAGGACAGGAAGTACGAATTAAAAGATCATTAATAAATAAAAGGAAAAGAGTGGGTGACAGGACAGAACCTGAGGAACACCTGTTAATAGCTTTAGGAGAAGAACAGTGGCCATCTACAACTGCAGCTATAGATCAGCCAAAAAGGAAATTAGAGATGAAGGAACAGATAGAAGGATAGAAACCGAAGGAGGGCAGTTTCGAAATTAAAGATTTGTGCCACACTCTATCAAAAGCTTTCGATATGTCAAGCGCAACAGCAAAGGTTTCACCGAAATCCCGAAAGGAGGATGACCAAGAGTCAGAGAGATATGCAAGAAGATCGCCAAGAGAGCGTCCCTTGCGGAATCCATACTGACGATCTGAAAGAAGATTGTGAGAAAAGAGGTGTTCAAGTATCTTACGACTGAGGATAGATTCATAAACTTTGGAAAGGCAAGAAATCAAAGCAATTGGACGATAGTTGAAGCCTGAAGGGTTGAGAGTGGTCACCCTTCTTTGGGACAGGTTGAATGAAAGAGAACTTCCAGCAGGAAGGAAAAGTACCAGATGAGAGACATAGACGAAAGAGTTTGCCTAGGCATGGTGTCAGCACAGAAACACAGTTTTTAAGAACAGGAGGAGGAACACTATCAGGACCATACGCCTTCCTAGAGTTGAGCCCAGATAGGGCAGCAAAAACATCTTTAGAAGAGATTCTAACTTCAGACATAATAAAGTAAGAGGGAATAGGAGATGGAGGAACAGTAGTGGAATCGTCCAGAGTTGAATTGTAAGCGAAAGTCTGAGTGAAGAGTTCAGCTTTGTCAGGAGAAGAGACGGCAACTGTGCCGTCGGAATGGAAAAGAGGAGGGAAAGAAGAATAAGGAAATTTGTTGAAGAAGGTCTTAGCTAGATGCCAGAAAGAGCAAGAAGAATTAGAATTGGATAGATTTTCACATTTTTGTCGGATGAAGGAATTTTTGGCGAGTCGAAGAACAGATTCTGCACGATTCCGGGCAGAAATATAAGCTGAGTGAGAGTCAGGAGTTGGATGGCGACGGTACCTTCTGAAAACCTCCTCTCTGTTGCGGATAGCATTTGAACAAGTAAAGTTAAACCAAGGTTTTTTTGCATTAGTAGTAGAAACAGAATATGGAATGTACGCCTCAATGCCTGAGAGAATCACCTCTGTGATGCGCTGTGCACAGTCAGAAGGGCCCCGGCCATGGAAGCAGTAATCATTCCATGGGAAATCACTGAAGTACTGCCTAAGGGCCTCCCAATTAGCGGTGCCGAAGTGCCAAAGGCGCCTCCTCTTGGGAGGATCCAAAGGCCGAATTGGAGTGATAAGACAGGAAACAGAGATAAGATTGTGATCGGAGGAGCCCAACGGAGAGAAAAGTTTCACAGAGTAAGAAGGATGAGAGGTAAGAAATAAATCCAGAATGTTGGGTGTGATAGCGTGGGGTAGACACCCCAGTTAGGTTACTTAGGTTCTAGCAAACAATCAAAAGCACTTACCGGTGCGTTGAATTAGGTATTCCTTGAAGCCTACCGTTTTATTCCTGTGTCCCACAAACAGCCTACCTAACTCTCTCTTACATTACCAATTTAGAAGCTATAGACATTACCCCTAACTATACTTAAGTACGAACAACTTCCTACCCGATTTGTCACCTTAGATTCATCACCTAATTATACTCAGCACCAAAGATTAGGTCAGATAGGAAAAAACATGTCTAGGCCAGACCAAAGCAATACGAACAGCCGCGTTGGTTCGTTTATGACTTGCTCTTGCCATTCAGCTTAGATTTAGTGATATTTACCCTTTAGTGACTTTTAGACTATATACATATATATATACATACACGTCACCTCACTCCTCCCCTACAAGTTTAGTCTGTCAGGGGGATGAGGGACCCTAGACGACCTGCGGAGCGGGGTTGATGTAGTAGGATTAGGTGCAACCTGTATAGGCGGGCAAGTTGAACCATTTTCCGGAGGATCAGTTCTCTCTTCCGGAAGACTCTGGTCCTTCTGCACTTCACGTTCCCATATCTGGTCCTGATGGCGTTTAATAGAACGACCATCTTCTAGTTGGCACTTGAAGGAAACAGGGCCCGTTCTCTCCTGCACAGTTGCAGGAACCCATTTTGGTCCAGCCCCATAGTTGCGAATCACAACTGGATCATTAGGTTTCGCTTCTAGAACTCTCCCTCTTTTAGTGTCGTGGTACAACTTCTGTTTTTCCTGATGGCGTAAAACTCGTTGTTGTAACGTTTCGTTTGGACGTAACAAATCGAAAACTGAACGAATTCCCCGGCCAATCAGAAGTTTAGAGGGAGACACCCCCGTCGTGGTGTGTGGTGTTATTCGATATTTAAACAAAAATTTATCCAACACCACTTGCATTTCCTCCCCACGAGAATGACGCTGATAAAAAGGCTGTAATTCACTCTCAACCTTAGTAGGCCAACCAACTGAGCAGAAATGGATGACCCTAGACAGAATAGGGTCTGATTTTGTCCACTGCTCTATTTGTACTGCAGATACTGGAGTGGATTCCAAAAACTCCACCAAGTGAACCCATTCTGTAGGTATAGGTACACAATCATTTGGATTTTCTAAGGGCAACCTACTTAGCGCATCAGCCGTACCTAGAAGTTTAACTGACCGATGTACTAAGTCAAATTTATAGGCTTGTAGAATCAGTGCCCATCGTTGAATCCTACCTGAGGCCATAACTGGAATATTTTTATTAGGTGAAAATAAACCTAAAAGAGGCTTATGGTCAGTAATTAGTTTAAATTCATGACCCCATAGATAGAAATGAAATTTTTTTACTGCAAATACTAAGGCTAATGCTTCACGTTCCACTTGTGCATATCGTCTTTCCGTCTCGGTTAGTGTTCTAGAAGCAAAACAGATAGGCCTATCTACACCATCAATGTGGTGAGATAACACTGCCCCAATTCCATAAGAACTGCTGTCTGCTGAAACTACGAGGAAGTTTAGGATCATAATGCACTAGGAGAGTGGACTTTAGTAGTACGTCCTTGGAAGCCTCAAATGCTTCCTTTTGAGTTTTCTCCCATCTCCACTGTTCCCTAGATCGTAATAGCTTATTTAGGGGTTCAAGGAAAGTCGATGCATTAGGCAAAAATTTCCTATAAAAGTTTAGGAGACCTAAATAAGCTTGTAACTGTGTGATGTTTTGTGGAGGTGGTGCCTTTTCTATTGCTTCTAGTTTATCCACCGTTGGATGAATGCCTGAGGCATCTATGCGGAACCCTAAATATGAAACCTCGTTAGTGACCCATGAACACTTTTCTCTCTTTAGCTTAAGTCCAGCATCCCGGAGTCTTTTTAGAACCGTGGTTAATCTAGTTAGGTGTTCTTTTTTAGTCGAACCTGAAATGAGGACATCATCTAGAAAGCAAAGTACCCCTGGAATGTGACCTAGAACTTGGTCCATTGTCCTCTGAAAAATACCAGGAGCCGATGCTATTCCATAGCATAGCCTATTGTACTTATATAGGCCTCGGTGCGTATTTATGATAGTTAATTCTTTAGAGTTTTCATCTAAACTTAGTTGAGCATAGGCTTGGGACATATCGAGTTTTGTGAAATATTTACCCCCAGCAAGAGAGCTAAATAATTCATCAGGCTTGGGTATAGGATAGCAATTTAGAAGGACGGCTCTATTTGCTGTTAAACGGTAATCCCCACATAACCGCACGGACTTGTCCGGTTTTAGTACAGGAACTACTGGGGCAGCCCACTTAGCGTGTGTGACTGGTTCAATAATTTTATCTTTTAGCAGCCTGTCAATTTCTAAATCCACCTTCTCCCGCAGTGCATGCGCAATTGAACGAGCCTTACAAAATTTCGGAGTTACATTAGGGTCTACTTCTATGCAGACCTGATGGCCCTTTAGGTTGCCTACTTCAGGCCCAAAAATAGAAGAAAACTCCCTTAACAATGAGTCTATGTCAGATGGATATGAGAGTGTATGCACATCTGCCTGACCCCTTGGCAAGATTTTGTCAATTGGCATTTTCAAAGCATCAATCCAATCACGGCCTAGTAGAGTAGGCCCTTGCTCATCCACCACTAAAAGAGTTAAAGCATGAGACAAAGTTTTCTGGTTGAGTGTAACTGTGACGTATGCTTCTCCACAAATAGGTATTTGTATGTCTCCATATTTTTTTAAAATCGTTTTAGATGCATGTAGTTTAGGTGTGTTTTTGAAAATCTTATCAAAAACTACCTTGGACATGACCGTCCGGGCAGCACCCGTATCCAATTCTAGAGGAACTGTAATTCCATTTAGGCCTACCTCTACAATATATGGGCCTGTATTTTTCCCACTTTGCTGCTCATAGAATAGGTACTCCACTCCAATGTTCGAAGTATTTCCCCTTTGAGGATTTATACTAGAAATGTTAAAATTAGAATTTTCACCCTTTGTTTTCTTTGAAAAACACACTTTAGCTAGGTGGCCTATTTTACTACAGTTTCGGCAAACTGCTTCTTTAAAAGGGCAATCTTTCTTCCAATGGTGTTTTCCACACCCTGTACATGGCTTGGAAGGCTTAGTAGAATTAGTAGGCTTAGTCGTATTCGCCTCATACCTTTTATTTGCCTGTCTAGTAGGCTCGTTAGGTCTGCCAGGCCTCGAAGATTTAAAGCTATTTACGTGTTGGGCTTTACTACTATGATTGCCAAAAGCTCTAACATCTTTAGCAGCTGCTTCTCTAGCCGTAGCTATTTCTACAGCCTGACTAAAAGTTAGGTCCTGTATGGCTAATAGGGCTCTCTGGGTAGACTCCTCTTTGAGACCCATTACAAACCTATCCCTTAGCATTTCGTCTAATTTGTCCCCAAATTTACACGTACGGCTATGGCTTTTTATTCCTGCAACAAGCTCTGCAATGCTTTCATTTCCCGTCTGATGCCTCGAATAAAATTTGAAACGTTCATAGATGAGAACTACTCGGGGTTTGTAGTGATCGGTTAGGGCCTTTACCAATTCATTATAGGTGCAATTTTCCGGTGCTTTAGGAGAAACAAGGTCCATAACTAAACCAAACGTTTTAGGGCCTATTATAGTTAAAAAGGTAGGTACTTTCTTAGCATCCGGAATGGAATTAGCCTCGAAAAACAACCTCACCCTAGTGGCATAAGCTTCGAAGTCCTCCCCATTGTCTTCGTAGGGGCTTATATGGCCAATCACCGACATGCTAGAGCAAAACCGAATTTAGGCCAAATCACGTGAAGTAGGTTAGGTTAGGTTTAAATTTGGTCTAGTTACTCCCCAGTTAGGGCTGAATAGTGAATTTTATTAGAGTTAGGGCTGAGTAGTAATTAGTTTTAGAGTTAGGACTGAGTAGTAATTAGTTTTAGAGTTAGGGCTGAGTAGGAATTAGTTTTAGAGTTAGGGCTGAGTAGGAATTAGTTTTAGAGTTAGGGCTGAGTAGGAATTAGTTTTAGAGTTAGGGCTGAGTAGGAATTAGTTTTAGAGTTAGGGCTGAGTAGGAATTAGTTTTAGAGTTAGGGCGGCGGAACCTACGCTATAGTACGGTAGCTTACCCACAAACAAACCAAATCGGACGACCCACTAGGCTACATCCAATTTTCCAAACAACCACTTGAACCCAATAAGCCAAATTAACCCAATGAGCCAAATTTAACCCAATGAACAAAATTTAACCAAATGAGCCAAATCCCATCCTCGTCGCCAAATGTGATAGCGTGGGGTAGACACCCCAGTTAGGTTACTTAGGTTCTAGCAAACAATCAAAAGCACTTACCGGTGCGTTGAATTAGGTATTCCTTGAAGCCTACCGTTTTATTCCTGTGTCCCACAAACAGCCTACCTAACTCTCTCTTACATTACCAATTTAGAAGCTATAGACATTACCCCTAACTATACTTAAGTACGAACAACTTCCTACCCGATTTGTCACCTTAGATTCATCACCTAATTATACTCAGCACCAAAGATTAGGTCAGATAGGAAAAAACATGTCTAGGCCAGACCAAAGCAATACGAACAGCCGCGTTGGTTCGTTTATGACTTGCTCTTGCCATTCAGCTTAGATTTAGTGACATTTACCCTTTAGTGACTTTTAGACTATATACATATATATATATACATACGCCTATCTCCAAAGCGATCGGGGATACGAGTAGAGTGCTGTACATGAGTGTACAATCTGCTCTAGGTCGTTTAGGATAGAAAAATTGTAAGCTAGTTCACCAGGGATGTCAGTGAAATGGGAGGAAAGCCAAAGGTGGTGGTGAATATTGAAATCTCCTAAAATGGAGATTTCAGCAAAGGGAGAGCGGAAAGAATGTATTCCACAGAATGTATTCTACATCAACTCGTAGTCAATCGCCTGTCAGAACCCGCCGAAAAGACAAATTATTATTATTACGAAATTTAATACCGAGGCAATCTATAAAGAACCCTTTCTCTGGGAGCAAGCTTCCCTCTCAAGGCGGAGTATTGCAATGACTCTTACATTTTCACCTCGAGGAAAGGAAGACGGTGAAGGAGGCAGAAAAAGATGTTATTATGGAAGTAGCCTCCTTCTGGATCAAAGCCAGAATTCCCATGACCCAAGAACAATGCGATCGCTAAACTTGACAAGCTCTCCAAGGCGTGGCAAGCGCTTAAGAAAAACTCAAAGCGGACGACCGAAACCCAGAAGCTGGGTTTCGGTCTTTAAAACTGTTCGATATCGCCCGTACCAACGCTATGGACCTAATAACAATACAGGAGGACCAGGATTTTCTGGAGTTCCAGCGCCAGAACCGACAAGGCCGCATGGGTCGCGTTGACACATTACTTAGCAAGAGAGAGAGCAGGCTTGAGGAGAGAGAACAACGTCATTTCGAACACAAGTTAAAAATGGAAGAAGAAGCCCGCCAACTTCAAGCCAAAGCAGTCCTGGTGGAGTCATCCATTTCCTCAAATGATACAAATGACGTACTTCCACCTCCAAAACAGGTCGAACCAAGACGACAGACCGAAGTACTGCTTTTGTCCTCTTCACATTTGTATCATCCCTTCTTCACGATGTGAAGGAGCTAGCCCTCAGCCGGTCCTCCATTAGAAATGCCGGTATCCGGTTTCGTGTAGAAATTGCAGTGGAGATTCGGAGAGACTTCCAAGTTGATGTACCCTTGACCATTCATTCGGATGGCAAAATCCTACTGGAGACAACGGGATCTCAGAACAAAGTGCACTTTAAAACCAACATTTTGGGGCTCTTGTAGCATCATTTTTGGGCACTGACAGTGTTCTTTCTACCCTTTTGTTGAATGTGGCACTGGTTTTTTCTGTGTTCTCTGTACCGGTGACGCTTGTCAGTTTCGTGCTCCTTCTTCCTATCACAATTAACAGTGTTTAAAGTCAGTGAACCGTTGTGTTACTTCTCCAATAAAATTTGTAAATGTGCCAAGATTACGCAGTTACAATCTCATCAGACGATCCACAATACTTAACTAATAATAATACATGTATCTTCAAACTTTTCTAGCGACATCCGGCACTACCTTCATAGTGCTATGAGGTGGCAAGTAGTGACCTTGAAATAGTGGGCATTTGAACGAACGAACGAACGACCAAGACCTTTAAACTTAGGAACGAACGAACGAACGAAACGAATGAACGAGTGAATTTTAACTGCATAAATTGCTCAAAATATTTTCCAAAGGCCAAGCTTTGAAATCTGAAATGAAAGACCGAGCCAATAAATAAATAGTTTTTATTACTTTAGATATATTTACGGATATTCTTTACTTCAACACACCATAAACAATAACGAAACCAATATATGTGTAGTGAAACAGAAGAAACAGACAGAAAAACAGACAAGGAACAGCCAAAGGAATATTTTCCCCGCCATTCTCAAACATCTTAGAATCACATGGAAGCGAAAGATGCACGTGGTTTCAAGGAATCAGAAATAACGCTAGCCTCTTAGCAACAAAGGACGCGTAGGAGGCGTCTCAGAAATGCTGAGAAATTCTGCGTCTCAAAGGTTATATAAGCGAGGGCCCACTGATACACTTTACCTATCTGACGAAATTTTGTAATCTTCCTTCGGGGAGGAAAAAAAAAAATGGTGTCAATAATCCAGCAGGGTTGAAGCACCTTAAACAGAAAAAAACAAACAAACACACTCATTCATTTCGTCTCTCAGCAGTCATCATTTCTCGTCTTGTTCGTCACGTCTCACTCTTGGCCTTCGTCAGCAGCAACACTCATCAAGGCTCCGGTCTATCATCAAGTAAGACCTTCTACAGACCGCCTGCAAAAGCAATCCTTCGAAACCCAGCGCCGTTCGACTTCAGCCGGCTTCAATCCCTCAAGCAACATCTCAACTCTACACGAAGCGAATCAACACTTGAAGCGACATCCTTCTGACCTTGGTTTAACTCATCCTTCATCTCAAAAGTCGACCGGCGCCCGTTCAACAAGCTTCAGTAGGACGGTCAACTTCACCTCGGGCCTACGTTCTACAAGGTCAATCTTCAAGCAACTCTTCATCTCAAGAGGTATTTTCAACATTGTCGGTAAGCTCTCTGTGCCTCGTTCTTAAGCAATGCTCGCTAAGCCTACAGAGCGTAACCGCAGCGGCGTGACTAGGCTATACCAAAAGTGTTTCAATAACGTTCAAACTAATTCTCTCGTTAAAACATTCAGTAAGCCTATTCCTATTTCTAGTGTTGTATCAAATACCGTAATTTTGTATCACCCTGTTATGGTAATCATTGTACAATTTACTTATCATGCATCCTACTGTTTACGGGTTCTTTTAGGCATTTCATTCTAGATGGTCTAAATCCATTCAGTGTACCAAAATGTACGTGCATAATGTCTATTATCATTAGGCTGCATCATTTATTCCATGTTCCACTTATGCGTAATCCAGCCTACCTAAATCAGTGTATTACGTAATCCATTCAGTGCACCAACGCACGTGCGTAATTTCTGTTATCAATAGGCTTCATATTTTATGTTGTTCCATTTTTGCATACCATTAGCCTATCATAAATGAGTGTATTACTTAACAATTAAGCTGTATAACCATTTCCTTATTTGCTAATCCTGTCATATTTAGCATACTATAAATGCCGTTATATAATTGTTAATCACCGTAAATACCTTCACTGCCATGTTAATCACTGTGAACAAATAAATGATTTATTTTCTTAATTAAATACAAAAACAAGTGATTTTTATAACCTTATTTGCTTGCCTGGGTGTAATCCAGGCTAGTGACCTCGAAGCATTCGTAACATCATATCATATATTCAATTTCATTATTTAGGTAATTATAGTAGGCCTAATCATTATCACCTCACTCGGCTAATATTAGGCCTACTATATATGTTTCTAGATAATTGAGGTGCGATAAGACCAAATATCATGTTCATTTTTATTGCAAACGAGGTTAGGTTAGGTAAGTGCAGGCAAAGTGTTCGTTTGCGACAAAAATGAACATGATATTTGGATTTAGCGCACCTTAATTAGCTAGAAACATATATTTTTTTTTGGGTGCTATGGTGTGGTGAAGTAAAGATTTACCATATTTACAAACTTATGCGCAATGGAAGTGTTAAAAAATATTAGTTAACTTTTACTATTAGCTCAATATATACAGTAAGTGTGAAAGTTAAGAATTTTAATTATTGATAAAAGTTGCTGTGGCGTTGGCTAAGGCCAACATGGAAAACTTGTACAACCGCGTCAGTCACCATAGGTTAGTATTTCGGAACTACTGTAAACGATGGCGGAAGGATCTTCAAATGGGTCAAGTGTTGTTATCAACAACAATTTGTGTTTCATTAATGTGAAGATTGACTTATCACCCACTGACACGATAATCACATTATGTGAAAAGGACCTGGCATGCATCTAGCATGGTAAATCGGTTGACGGTTTGAGAGAAATCGATTACCATGCGTTTTTTTTTTTGTTTCGGTAGATGTGATGACTACTTGAGCACGCCAGGGTGAGTTACTGGGTTCAATTATCTCATCCCTGAGTAGCTTTTCGATTTCTTTCCCAATGAAAATTTTGTCCTCAGAGCAAAATCGTCTGGACTTCGTGACGATGGGACGACAATCGGCAGTTAAGTTGCCGAATAGTGGTGGGGCTGAAATTCTTGATCGAGTAAGGCCGCATATATGGAGTGCTGGCTCCGGACCTCCGAAATTGATGTTCAATTCCTTGTGTCTGATTAAGAATGGGGTACCGAGTATTATGTCAGCGCACAGATCCGACAAGACGGATAGTTCGAGCTTTTCGTAGTCGCGGTCTCCCATCGTAACCTTCACTGTACATCGACCTGAGATGGCTGCGGATAGATTAGGCGAAGCCATTGATACGACGCCCGAGTGCGGAAGAATGGGCAGCTCTAAGTGTTTGGCTAGATCCTCACGAATGAAGTTGTCCGAGCTGCCAGTATCCACAAGGCGAGACACGAACGGCCGTTGACGAGGATATAGACTGTTGAGTTGGTAGGCATGGAGGAGCTACACGATAGAGTGGTACTAATGGTCGCTAATGCTGCGGCTGAATGAGACGCTGTGGTTTTATCCTGTTTTTGACGTGCCGAGGAAGTACTTGAGCGGCAGACTTTGGCCCAGTGGCCGGTCTTTTCACATTTCGCACAGATAGAATCCTTTGCCGGACACCTGCTTCGTGGGTGGCGTCGAGACCCGCAGAAGAAGCACAGAGCGGCTTTGTTGTCGAAATTCGTAGCGGCTGAAGAGTTTGGGAGATCGTCTCCTTGGACGCAGGCAGGCCGGGCAGAGTCAGTAGTCGGCGACGGTTCGTGGCGAGAGCCAGTGGCTGCAACAGCACCGTAATGAGTGAGGTACGATTCTGAGTTTTTCTGGGCCTGATCTAATGTTCGAGCCTGGACGATAGCCTTTTCCAGTGAGAGTGTGTCATTTTCGAGTAAGCGGGTGCGGATGGCGCTATCTCTAATTCCTCGGATGAAAGCGTCTCTCACAGATGAACTGTTTTCGTCGGCGGAAACCGATTTGAAGTTGCAGTCATTGGCTAGTTGTTGAAGAATTTGCAAGTACTCATCGAGGGTTCCTCGGGCTTTTGGTGACGGGTGGACAACAGGTGGCGAGCGCATACCTCGTTTGGCTTCTTGATGTAGGTGGCCTCTAAGGCTGCCATGGCATTCTCATAAGTAGAGCAGTCTTGAATGATATCAGCGACATCGGGGCCGATATGTATGAATAGAACCTCCAATTTATTGGGGTTGTGTTCGGCGATAGTACTCAAGAATATTTGAATCCGCGCGACCATAATTTCCATAGTTTCCCAGCTTGGGGAGAATTCGGAGAAGTAATAAATTTATCCGGGCGAATCACCTTCTCCATGATATAATAAGATTACTGGATGAATATTTGCTTGCTGTATCTGAAAGGCCGACTGAATGGCTGATTGAAATGTTGAATAAATTGTGGTGCCGCGTTTGTTAGCGGGCTAAAGATAAAGTAAAGGCCAATTTGAGGCTTTATTCAACATAAACATAGTATAGATCTGAAACACAGAAAACAATAATTAGTAAAGACTTGTTACACAGAAAACAATAATTAGTAAAGACTTGTTACACAGAAAACAATAATTAGTAAAGACTCATTACATTACACTTTACTGTCGTCACCGACCAGCGGAGCGTATCTTTCATGTTCGATGGAAAAGCTACTGGTCGTATTAAGAACGATAAGATTCTCCGTTGGCGTGTAGAACTAGCCGGCTACTCATTCACAATAAAATACAGACCGGGCCCCGAGAACCGAGCCGCAGACGCATTGTCGCGATCCTTTTGCGCTGCTACTCCAAGAATATCCCTCGCCCAGCTGCATGTTAATCTGATACACCCAGGAGTCCGCCGAATGACTCATTTTGTGAGAGCTAGGAACCTACCATTCTCAGTGGATGACATCAAACGAGGTACGTCGGAATGCCAAACATGCGCTAAATGTAAGCCACAGTACTATAAACCAGAAGTTAGTCACTTAATACGGGCCATGTCCCCGTTTGACCGACTTAACATCGACTTTAAAGGCCCGCTTCCGAGCGCAACTTCGCGACCTTACATCCTAACAGTAATCGACGAGTATTCACGCTTTCCTTTTGCCTTCCCGTGCCGTGATACGAACACGTCAACCGTTATCGCCCGTCTCACCGAGTTATTTTCTACCTTCGGAACTCCCTCTTACATCCACACAGATCGAGGGACATCGTTTATGTCTTCGGAACTAAAACTGTTCCTAACTAAACATGGTATCGCGACTAGTCGCACAACGCCGTATCACCCCCAAGGAAACGGGCAATGCGAACGTTACAATGGAATCATCATGAACACCATCAAACTAGCCATAGAAGATCGCGGGTTGCCGATGTCGCAATGGGAGTCCGTCCTACCAGACGCGCTGCACTCGATTAGATCGCTGCTGTGTACGGCCACGAACGAAACTCCTCACGAGCGTCTATTCACGCACCCGCGGCGTACTTCTACCGGTTCTGCACTACCGACGTGGCTGTCTTCTCCGGGAACTGTACTCCTTCGCCATTCATTCGCCGATCCAAGAACGACCCCCTCGTCGAGGAAGTTGAGTTAATTGAGGCAAACCCCAACTACGCGTTTATACGGCATCCGAATGGAGAGAAGATACCGTATCCATCAGGGACCTGGCACCGGCGGGACGTAGCAATACGGATGACACGAACCACTATGAAACCCCCGTACCCAGTCCGCCAATCAATTCCACCCCGCTAACGGACGACTCAGAACCCGCTGAGATCCGCCGACACACGGTCCCAACAGCTCCCATCGAAGCGACTCCAGTCGAAGTCGAGAGAGGCCCACCTGTGTCAGTAACCTCCGAGACGAGTTCCCCTCTGGGAAGAAGCACTCGAATCAGATACCCAGCTCAACGCCTAAACTTGTAGACTCTTCTTTCTTCCAAAATATCTTGAACTTGTCGTTTTGTTTCTTACCGTGCAATGTATCACGTATTATAAAAGAAGAGAGGAATGTAATGAGTCTTTACTAATTATTGTTTTCTGTGTAACAAGTCTTTACTAATTATTGTTTTCTGTGATCACGTATTATAAAAGAAGAGAGAAATGTAATGAGTCTTTACTAATTATTGTTTTCTGTGTAACAAGTCTTTACTAATTATTGTTTTCTGTGTTTCAGATCTATGCTATGTTTATGTTGAATAAAGCCTCAAATTGGCCTTTACTTTATCTTTAGCCCGCTAACAAACGCGGCACCACAAAACAAGTGATTTTTATAACCTTATTTGCTTGCCTGGGTGTAATCCAGGCTAGTGACCTCGAAGCATTCGTAACATCATATCATATATTCAATTTCATTATTTAGGTAATTATAGTAGGCCTAATCATTATCACCTCACTCGGCTAATATTAGGCCTACTATATATGTTTCTAGATAACTGAGGTGCGATAAAACCAAATATCATGTTCATTTTTATTGCAAACGAGGTTAGGTTAGGTAAGTGCAGGCAAAGTGTTCGTTTGCGACAAAAATGAACATGATATTTGGATTTAGCGCACCTTAATTAGCTAGAAACATTTTTTTTTTTTTTTTGGGTGCTATGGTGTGGTGAAGTAAAGAATTACCATATTTACAAACTTATGCTCAATGGAAGTTAAAAAATATTAGTTAACTTTTACTATTAGCTCAATATATACAGTAAGTGTGAAAGTTAAGAATTTTAATTATTGATAAAAGTTGCTGTGGCGTTGGCTAAGGCCAACATGGAAAACTTGTACAACCGCGTCAGTCACCAGAGGTTAGTATTTTGGAACTACTGTAAACGATGGCGGAAGGATCTTCAAATGGGCCAAGTGTTGTTATCAACAACAATTTGTGTTTCATTAATGTGAAGATTGACTTATCACCCACTGACACGATAATCACATTATGTGAAAAACATTATAGTGGTGAAAGAGATAGAAACTGCTAAAGCAAATTGTTTACATTATACTAGGCTGACCATATTTCCTTGAGACAAAAACGGGACATTGGGATGGCAAAAAAGGGACGGGGTTATGTAATATTCTGTATTCATGAAAAAGTAAGTACATAAACCGGGACAAAATTGACATTTTTATTAAAACGACGGGACGGCCAGGAAATATAAAACAAACGGTACTGTCCCGTTCAAAACGGTACGTATGGTTAGCCTACATTATACCCAACAATAGGAACTCATACAAGAGGCTTATCCATCGCAAAAGTGAAAAGAAAAATGTGCTCAACCTTGAGGCATCGTTAAAAATATTTTGGAAATAAAGGTTACTAACGATAGGCCCATATTTGCAAGTGAGAACCTAGACTTGCCACCCATACGTTTCGACTCTATTGATGTGATTGTATTCTTAAGTAAAATACAATCACTTTAGGATGAGATGCAGCCAGGGCCGTTTCTAGCCATTAGGGGGCCCTAAGCAGTATACCCATTTGAGACCCCACTCCTCCATCCACCAACTCACGCCTTACTACATCACCTCAGCACACACATACAAAAAATGGGTGTGTTAATAAAAAACAATTATGAAACAATTTTAATGAAACATTTATGTCCAAAACAACAAATATGTACTTTCAGAAGACAAACAGAAAAAATACTCTTCATGAAATTCCTGAAAATTAGTTTATACATTATTTAGAATAAATGACTGAGAACTATGTATAAAAAAATAATGCAATTATCAACTACCAAACAATTACTAACTCTACGATACAATCGTGTAATAGCTAACAGTTATACAGAACAGTTTGTATCTTCAAAATTTTTGGCTCCTAGATTTTTTTCTGGGCGAAATCATCAATAACATCATCATACGAAATCTCCCTGCCAACGTCCTGGTTGATGTTTATGATGCCAAGGCCACTGAGGCGATCCTGCCCCACTGATGATCTGAAGTAGTTCTTGATTAGCTTCATCTTAGAGAAGCTCCTCTCGGCTGACGTTACTGTCACAGGTAGAGTGAAGGCAATTCTTAGTGCAACCCAGAGATTGGGGTATAGTTCCTCCAGTTGCTTCTGATGAATGAAGGAGAGAAGCTCCAATGCAGTCATGTTGTGTGAAGGTAAAGTCGGCAAGTTCTTAATTTCGAGGGCCAGTTCTCTTCCATCAATGTCAGAGTCAGCTCCAGAGCTCAGTACCTTAGAGAGCTTTTCACACTTGTAGGACAAGTCTTCCTTGTTCATTGTGGTGAAGTTTAGGAGAACCCCAAATATGTCCCTCACATCATCTAATGTTTTGAATATCTCATTTATTGACCCGATGGCACAATCCACTACCACATTGAAAAATTTGACTTCCAACCTCTTTAAGGCTTCTGTAAATGGTTCGTCAGGAGCTTCGTAAGCAAAGTGCTTTTTTGTGGATCTGAGCCTCTTCTCCTTCAGCACAGCCTCCACATTCATTTCCTCACATATGTCCCTAGCTACGACTTGTGCTGCAACAAAACCTGTTTCTGTAGCTGGTGAGTGTTATTTATTTATTTGTTGGGTTCAAAATCCCAGCTGAGCCGTGAACGGCCAAGTTCTAAAGGGCCCTACAGCCCAAGTTAGGCTAAAATTAAAAACTTACGGACTTGAGATCCTATTAGGTCCTACCTCAGGGTTGCTGACTCGATGTGGGCCTACCTTAGGCCTCAGTTGCATGAATTTAAGATAAAAACAAAAGGGGCACTATTTATGGTCTTCTTTCTCAACCTTGCAACACACACAACCTGGACTATTGCACGATGCAACAATCTTGTATCTAAAAACCAAACTGAATTGCAAGAGAGCTCTCTATAAGACCACACCCTGTAAGTACGACGTTCCACAAACGAGTAGAAAGGACGCGCAGCGCCCCAAAATGATGCCACAGAGTGCCAAACAATGATGCCACAAGAGCCCAAAAATGCTAGCTCTAAATTAAGTGAATTTTTCACTAACCTTACAATTATGAGATGGATATATATACACCTTAACTTAATATATACAAGCAATGCTGCATCAATCAGCTTAGTCATCATATCGCCTTGGGACAACAATGGTTCTTCCTCTTTCTAACACTCCCCACCGAAGAGGCATTGTTGTCATTACCTTCTGCAAGGTTAGCCAAGCCTTCTCCATGAGGCTGTAACTCAAATGTTTCATCTTGACTATCTGTGTTTTTGCTGATTTCTAAAGCATAGAGTTTTTGTATAGGTCTCTTTAACTTTCCTCCTGAAGTCTTTACCAGTGCAGACCTAACTAAATTGTCTTTGCCAACAAACAACTCTTCAATTATGCCAAGCTTCCAGCATTGCCTTGGTCTTTCATCCCCAATCATTACCACTTCTCCCACCTTGATACAATTTGCATTGGAGCCCTTTACCTTGCCTGATGGGTAATAATTGAGTTCTGGCAAGTATTCCATCTGCCACCTCTTCCATAACTGATCTTGTAGCTCTTCAAGGTACCTGAACCGTCTGGTTAACTCTCCTTGAGTGCTCTGGATAGGCTGCAAGTCTTCTGGCACACTGGGGCTTGATGTTAATCGTTTACCACAAAGAAAATGATTTGGTGTCAATGGCTCTGCATCCTGCATACTGTTATAAACAAAGTGATAGGCCTACTGTTCACCATTGCTTCTACTTCACATAAAACAGTGCAGAATTCTTCTTTGCTCAAATGAGCATTAGCTAAAAGTTTCTTTAATGGACACTTTACACTTCTCACTAGCCTTTCCCAAAATCCTCCCCACCATGGTGCTCTCTCAACAATAAACTCCCACTGTACCCCTTGGTGTGAAAAGTAGGATTGGAATCCTTCCTCTTTTAGCAAGGACCAAATTTCTTGGAGTTCCTTTGCAGCCTTTTTGAAGGTTTTTGCATTATCCGATATGATTTTATTTGGGAAACCCCTTCTGTTCACAAACCTTTTAAAGGCCAAAAGAAATACATCACTACTTAAGTTGCTTACCAACTCCAAATGGATTGCTCTGGTGGTAGCACATGTGAAAAGACATATATAACCTTTGTTAGACTCCCCTTGCTCATACACATAGACTGGACCTGCAAAGTCTACTCCCACTACATCAAATGGGGCAGTATAGACACACCGTTCTCTTGGAAGTGGAGCCACCTTTTCATAATAAGGCTTTGCACTCCAACGCTTGCAAACCACACATTTATGCAAGACCTTTTTTACTACTTGTCTAATTTTGGGAATCCAAAACTGTTGTCTGATCTCTATTATCACTTCTCTAACTCCAGCATGTAACAGCTTATGATGAGTATCCAGGATCAAAAGGTCCACAAAGTGCCCCCAGAAGGTAGCAAAATTGGATGTCTTTTCTCCTCTGGAAGCCCAGAAAACTGTAGTCTACCTCCTACTCTCAATAAATCCTGATCCAAAAACACATCCAAACCCTTGAGAGCAGAATGTGTTGGTAGAACCTGTAATGGATGGCTGGTGAGCAATTCCCTCTCTTCACCAAATTTTTCCTTCTGCACATATACCACCCAGTATTTCCTGGCTTGCTGAATCTCCTTACTGTTCAGAATTCCTTCCCTTCTTGTTTCTCCCTTAATATTGTTGGTAAATCTATATACCCATGCTGTCACTCTTAACAACCTTTTCAGACTGCTAATGTCCTCAAGCCTCAATATGGGGTCCTGCTGCATAACTTGACAACTGTTCACAGTGCATTTTCTCACCTCACTCACCCATGCTTCTTCAGCCTGGCATTCTCCTACAATAGGCTGATTAGAAGGCCAGTTTTCACTTCCAAGTTTTAGCCACTCTGGCCCATTCCACCACAAACTTGACTGTGCAAGATCTTTCACTGAAATTCCTCGTGTTGGTAAATCAGCGGGGTTTTGGGTGCCTGGACAATGCTTCCATTGCTTGGGATCTGTGTGCGCTTGAATTTCCTCCACCCTATTGGCAACAAATGGTTTCCATTTCCTTGCCTGGCTTCTTAACCAGTGCCAAACTATAGTGGAGTCTGTCCAATAATAGCTTGGAATTTCATAGAGGGCCAAAGACTTTTGCACTGTAACTGCAAGCCGACTAGCAATAACTGCACCCATCAATTCCAACCTTGGAACAGAAAGCCTTTTCAAAGGTGCTACTCTGCTCTTTGCAGCAACCAACCTGCAACTTACTTCCTCTTGCAATGCGCCTCTTATATAAATACAAGTTGCATAGGCTTCCTCACTTGCATCACAAAAGATGTGCAGCTCCAAATTGTCTGGACTATTGTTCAACTCTCCAAAGTACCATCTTGGGATTTCAATGTCTCCAAGATGTGCCAATTCTTTGAACCAATATTTCCACCTTACCACCATATGATCAGGTAACTCTTGGTCCCAACCAAGTCCAATTTCCCAGAGGCTCTGAAACCAAATTTTTACTTTATCACAAATGGAGCCAGGAATCCAAGAGGATCAAAGACCTTTGAAGCCAAACTAAGAGCTGTACGTTTTGTCCACCTTGTCTCATTCTCAGCCAGCTCTACTAAAGATTTCCCATTGAAGGTAAACAAATCATCTCCTTGCTGCCAAACAATGCCTAGCACCTTTGCGTCTATTGCCCACAACTCCTTAATACCAGAATCCTCAATACTTTCTGTGCATCAGGTACTACACAGGACTGACTCATAAACTCTTGTAATTGAGAATGATTGGTCTGCCATTTTCTAAGCTCCATGCCAGCCTCCCTCATTATAGCTCTAGCCTCCATGAATATCTGTTTAGCCATTTCTGTATTATCCACGGAACACAGCAAATCATCAACATAAAAATTTTTCCTTATGTGTTCAATAGTGTTAGGATAGACTTCAGAATATTTCTTAAAATGGTACTGCATAGTAGCTGCCAACAGAAATGGACTAGAGCTGAGGCCAAACAACACTGACTTCATTCTATATGCTTGAACCTTAGGTTCATTTTCCAACAAGTCTTTCGTATCCACCCACAGATACCTTACTGCATCTCTGTCCTCTGGTTTTAACTTTATCCGCAAAAAGGCTTGCTTCACATCTGCAGTCAATGCTACTCTACCAAACCTGAATCTCAGTAACAAGGAAAATAAATCTGCATTTAAATTTGGCCCAGCATCCAAACAGTCATTCAAGGACACACCACCTTTGTCCTTGGCTGAGCCATCAAAAACTACCCTCAGTTTGGTGGTAGTTTTGTCTCGCCGTACCACTGCATGGTGTGGCAGATAATGTGCCTCCTGGCTCACCAGCTCACCTTGCACCCTTTCAGCATAGCCCTCCTTACATAGCTTAGGATGGCCTCATTGTATTCAATTAACAACTCCTCATTTTTCTTAGCTGTACAATGAAGTCTCCAACCTCCGATTAGCTAGCTGAAGGTTTGAACCGGGTTTGCAAGAATCCTTCCAAGGGAGGCCAACTTCATAGCAACCATCTCTAAACCCAATCCCTTTTTCAAATTGCTCTAAAACATCATTGTTCACTGTACTTGCCTGTTTGTCCTTTATGCCAATGGATTCAAGTTCCCAAAACGCTTTCAAATGCCTTTCCAAACCATGGCTGTTCTCCTCAATCTTAACAAAAGAGCCTTAACTTCCATTTCATTGCAATAGCTACCATGTAGCATCCAGCCTAGCTTACTTTCAATAGCTACCGGGCCTCGAGATGTGCGGACAATATTACCAGTGATGAAGTCCCAATAATAGTCAGCTCCAATCAAAAGACTAATATCTTCTGTTCCTTCAAACTTATTATTGCCCAAATTAATTCCTTTAACTTGCAATTCTTGGACACATGCCATATCTAAACAAGTAGTGACTGGAGCACAAAGTTCCTCAATCTCTACAGCTTGGACCTTGATAGTGGGACTTTGCGGTAACAACCCCTTAACCAGAACTTCTACCTTCTTAAATTTGGTTCGGTTTTGAACGGAACCCCCAAACCCAGAAATTCTTAAATTTTCCCTCTTAAGTTCTTTAAACTTCAATTTTCTGGAAATTCTGGTCTTAATAAAGCTAACTGGCTACCACTATCAAACAACTCTTACAGTAGCTTCTCCATCATTCCCAATTAATAAGGCTGCAGTTGTTTGCAATAATCCCCCTTTACTTTTACTCCCTTTCATAGCAGTGGCATGTGCCACTGATGTCTCTACTTCTGGGGTAGGCCTACTAGGAGTGTTTTCACACAATAATGGCTGATGCCTACCATGACATTTTTTGCACAAAATTTTAAACTTACAAAACCTTGCTCTGTGACCTTTCAAAAAACATTTAAAACATGCTGTGGACTTAGTTACCCTGTCCTTTCTCTCCTCAAAGGTAAAGCCTCAGCCACCTCACATTTATATGACTTGTGGTTGCCTTCGCAAAATATGCATTCCTTGATTCCCTTTAATTTATTCTCAGAGGATGCATGTAGAGCTGACACTGTACCTGGGCTATTCCTTTTTGTAGAAACTTTGGTGCTGTGCCTGCCTTTGTCCCCTTGTTTAACATCCCACTGTGCAAACTCAATTCCCTCTCGTCTTGCTAATTCTGTGCCTAAAAGACTTAACATCTGCTGAAGGGGGATGTACACATGTTCTGTAGAGTGTCCCCTACTTAATTCAAGCAAAATTGAGCTAGGCAATTTAGACTCCAGTATAGTAGAACCAACATTATACCATACCTTTCCATTCCTACACCCAAGTTGTCCAGGGACCTAGTTCTAACTTCAAATTCATCATATAACTGCCGTAACTCCTTGACACTATTAGGATTATTAACAGGAGGTATAGCTAAAAGTTCACGGAGGTGGCTTTTAAATTAAGATCTCTGGCTTACCAAACCGTTTCTTTAATATATCCCAAGCCACATTATAATTAGCCTCTGTTAATGCTAATCCTGCTATTGTCTTTGCTGCCTCCCCTTCCAAGAGGGACTGCAAATAATTAAACTTCTCCACCGCACTTAACACTTGACTAGAATGAACTGCTGATTGAAAACTGTCTGCCCATCCTTGCCATTCCTGAATACTCCCAGAAAATGTTTTGAGTACAAGCCTCGGTAATTGAACTGCAGATCTGTTAACCTTAACTTCACAAACATTTGTTGAGTGTTGTGTTTCATTATTAGACCTGGTCTCTAACTGTACTGAGCTGCTAAACTCTTTTGCTCGGTGGCCTACTTTAATTATATCATCAATAATCTCTTCAAAGTAAATTATGTTATTTTCTATTTCATCCTCTTCTATAAGAGCCTCAATTTTAACATTTATTTCACTTAGAGCAACCTTTTTAGTTTCTAATATGGAAAGCTGCGCAGTCACTAAGCTTAAATCCTCTTGCTCTATGGCAAAATCTATAGTGGCAATGACCTTTGTAATTAGACCTTTGTAGGCGCTTCTCCTTTTTTTAAACTTGTTCAATTCAGATGCACTCATCTTCAATGCAAACAACAATTGGGCTCAATGCCAAATGAGCTGAATTGGCAGAAATACTTAACCAAACTGATCAAACGCAAATTTTGCTTTTTTCAAATAAACTGAATTGCTGGGTGGGATACTAACCAACCACCAGTATGGAATACCAATTTTTCCACCCAAGTAACTGGCGCACCGAAGTCTGCTACCTTCGCCTACGAATAATAAACCAAAATTAACCAAACCGGTAAAATGTAGGCCAAAAACAACGACAGACGAGTGGCCAAGTTTCACAATTGGGTGACCAAACTTTCTACCCTGGGACCTTAATTCAATAATAAACCAAATTTAACCAAGCCGGTAAAATGTAGACCAAAAACAACGACAGACGAGTGGCCAAGTTTCGCAATTGGGCGACCAAACTTTCTACCCTGGGACCTTAATTCAATAATGCTCAACCCGTCTAGGCCTAACTTGGGCTACAATTTGCACAATCAGAACTTTGCCGAAAAATAGTCACTGACTCAGTCTTGGGCTAGAATCCGGTTCTGAAGGACCATGTTAATTTATTTATTTGTTGGGTTCAAAATCCCAGCTGAGCCGTGAACGGCCAAGTTCTAAAGGGCCAGCTCTACCTACAGCCCAAGTTAAGCTAAAATTAAAAACTTACGGACTTGAGATCCTATTAGGTCCTACCTCAGGGTTGCTGACTCGATGTGGGCCTACCTTAGGCCTCAGTTGCATGAATTTAAGATAAAAACAAAAGGGGCACTATTTATGGTCTTCTTTCTCAACCTTGCAACAACAACACAACCTGGACTATTGCACGATGCAACACTCTTGTATCTAAACAACCAAACTGAATTGCAAGAGGGCTCTCTATAAGACCACACCCTGTAAGTACGACGTTCCACAAACGAGTAGAAAGGACGCGCAGCGGCCCAAAATGATGCCACCAAAGTGACCAAACAATGATGCCACAAGAACCCAAAAATGCTAGCTCTAAATTAATTGAATTTTTCACTAACCTTACAATTATGAGATGGATATATATACAATCAATGCTGCATCAATCAGCTTAGTCATCATATCGCCTTGGAACAACAATGGTTCTTCCTCTTCTAGATTTTCTAACAGTGAGTGAGTCTTTTGTTTTTATGAGGAGGTTGACTCCCACATCAAACTGCATTGCATTGTAGGAAACTGCAGAAGTTTGCTCACATGGTTAACTGCATGAAGAATGTCATACCATACTACTGTGCAAATCTGAAAGCGATAAGACCCTACCTCCTCTGCAAGTGCTTGTGCTTCAGTCCTGGCTATGGCATCTGTGGCATTGTTTCTGACTTCCAACAGGGCCTCTCTGATGTTGTGGCTCTGGTATCGCACAGCCTCAATGCTCTTAAGCCGGCTCTCCCACTTGGTTTCACTCCAAGACTTGAGTGTTATGTTCACGTGCTTCTTCAAGATTGTCCATCTCTGTGTAGCTGCTGCGAAAAAGGTTGTACAATTTTTGTACCTTGCCAAAGAAGCTGATGACATCTGTGGAAGCTTTAGCTGCATCAGCCACTACAAGATTCAGAGTGTGAGCCCCACATGGAACATAGATTGCACGACAGTTCTTCTCTAATAACCTTGCCTGAACACCTTTGTTCTTGCCCTTCATGTTCGCTCCGTTGTTATATGACTGTCTTCTGCAGTCATCAAATGAATATTCAGTTCATCTAGTCTCTTCAGAATCAGAACTGATAAACCCAGGCCTGTACTTTCTGAAGCCTCAAGAAAGCCCAAGAAGTATTCTTTTATTTCTGGTACTTCACCCATTTTAACAGTTCTGATAATAATCGACATCTGTTATTGGTGGCTTATGTCTGGAGTGCAGTCTAAAATGAGTGAGTAATATTTAGCTTGTTTTATTTCTGCAACAATGGCATCCAAGATCTTCCCACTAATGGACCCAATGAGCTCATTTTGAATGATGTTTCCTAGGTAACTTGAATGACTATATTGGTCACTTTCGACTCTGCTGATGTGTTGTTTCATCACTGGATCAAATTTGGCAAGCAGCTCAACCTCCTTCAAGAAGTTGCCATTGTCTCGATTGTACAATGTAGAGGAAGACCCCCTGAAAGCAAGGTTTCTCTCTGCCAGTGATTGGATTATACTTACGAGACGTGTGAGAACATCTCGCCAGCGTCTTCGCTCTACCTCCATTAATGGCATTTCAGTTTGGTCAATGGTCCTCCCAGTTTTTAGCCGCAGTTCCAGATCCTTCCATGGTGCCATGTTATCTGCATGTTCTGAACTATTTTCATGGCCTTTCAGAAGCGAACCAACGTTTATCCAGTCTGAAAAGTCCATCCGTAATTAGTTTGTACGACTTCCTTGAAAACAACTTGCAGCAGAAGCAATGAAGAGCGTCATTCCTTCTAGAGTACATCAGCCAGCTTCGCTTTATTTTTTCCCCATTAATTAATGTTCTGTACATGTAATGGTGATGAACGCTTCTACCGTCCTCTCTTTTAGGGAATGTGAACTCTGGAATGATTTGAAATGGTCCTCGAGACACCAGATCTGTCTTCAAGGCATCTGACAGGACAACTGGCCAGTCATACGAATCAAGCGGTGGAGCAGATCTTGGTTCTTGTTGCTTAGTAGAAATGCCTGTGTGTGGTGTTTGAAGCTAAACAGAAGATGGGCCACTTGTTGGTTCATCAGGCTCTACTTCTACTGGTGTTTGAGGTTGCATAGAGGATGGTCTTGCTGTTGGCTCATGATGCTCATCAGGCTTTGCTAAGGATGGCTTTTCCAAATATTTCAGTAGTGCTCCTGAGAAGAACATAACATTACATATTCTGTTAATTTTTGCTAAAATACTCTTTCTTATTTTGTTTCATAATTGATCTGTGTGAACAGAATTTGAGGTGATGTGATCCATTAAATTTCACATTTCGAAATATTATAAATATTAGAGACTAGTTTACTCTACACGATTCCTGAGCACTTGCCTAGCTTGATGGTCTACCTAACCTAGTTGCCTGAACTGTAATCATAAGAATATACATGTGGCACATCTCACCTGTGCTACTGGAAAGCTTCTCCTCTATTTTTCTTCTTTTTCTTTTTTCAGCTCCTGATGATAATGTCGTTTCATTTTCCAAGATGCACGAAGTCACATCTAGTTAACCACAACTAATCTGCTAAATAATAATAATCATGATAATAATGATGATGATAATAATAATAATAATAATAATTGTTATAATTGTAACGTTAATCAAATACATTCAAATAATCAGACCATTTAGGTTTTAACCAACAAAATTCACATGATCTGGAAAAGATGAGAAAAGAATTAATAAACTTGTAAACATAACGAAAATAATCCTAGGTTTTAAAGTGTTACAAAATCTCTTAATAATTAGTAAATTAGTGAAATAATGTTTTACAATACTAGAAAAATTAAGCATTTACGAAAGTATAAGCATATAGTAAGAATAAAGTTAAATAATATAGAAATAAGATCTCATAATAGTCATTTACACATAACGACCAAAACATTTCGTTTGTCTCCGTTTTATCACATTTGTCTCATACAAAAACTTTAATTAATAAGACATTAATAATAATAATAATAATAATAATAATATTAATAATAACTTCAGCTATATACCTATTCTTGCCCACTGAGCTATGACCTGGGAGCCTGTCTAGGGGCCCCGTAGTAGCAGCGTGGCCCTAAGCGGCCGCTTAGTCTGCTTATGCTAGGAAACGGCCCTGGGTGCAACTACTGAAAGGTGGCCTGCATATTCAGCATGGTCAAAACGGAGAGCTAAAAGATATATGTAGTAGCATTACCTCGGAACACAGAAAACTGACCTCTAGGATCTCAGACTTGGAAACTGAGATGTGCACAGACAAACTGCCCAGCCAGACAGGGATACCGCCATCATCACGACACAGCATAGTGATCCTCAGGATAGGAGGCCTGCCACTTCTACTATCACACCATCTTCTCTCACAGCTCAGCAGAGATGTATATCCAAACTACAGGAGGGAGAAAATGGTAAGGTACTTTACTCTCAAGTTCTGAAAGAAAAGTCCAATGACATAAAAGCTTGTATGAACACGAACAACGATCCTAACAGTGGGCAGCAGGTAGTACGTATCTACCCTGAACTGAATAGTTTGACATATGATGAATCTCGAACGCAAACTAACAACAAATTAACTGCAACAGAAGGCAATGCTGCTAAGACCATTAGTAATGTGGCCATGCCTCAAAGGACTATTCAAACCTGCTTGACAGCTAGTCACCCTGGTGAACAGAATGTAGGGCATGGGTGGACAACAGTTGGTAAAAGAGGTTTGCGTCAGAAAAAGAAACAGGGCTCTGGAAACTCCTCTCCATCCAGAAGAGAACCACGGCTAGGGCTAGCAACAAATACAGCAATTAAGGCAGTGAAAATATCTCGGCAGGTCCATGTATTTGCCTCCCGTTTCCTACCTGACCTATCTGCCTCAGAACTAAAAGAATACCTGCGTGAAATGAGAAGAATTGGGACTACCTGCTCCAAATTAACCAGTAAACGACTAGATACCTACGGTTCTTTCTATATTAAGGCAGAATGTGAGGACCCCTCTGTATTTATACGGCCAGAAATCTGGCCTGAAGGAATCTACTATAGTTGGTATGACATGAACTTCAGGAAAAACTCAGTCCACAAAAGTATGGAGAAGCAGACTCCACCATGCAATCCCAGAGAGACACCCAGCGAGAACAGTGATAGTGTGTATAAACATAATGGCCCAGTTTCACAGACTCAGTATTAGTAGCCTCAAAGTTAGAGACCTCAAAGTCAATGCTGACAGTGAGATCAATAAACTTTTATCTGCACATGACATTTCTTCCTTTCAGGAAACCTGCTCTCTAAACAAGAGTGTAAAAATTTAAACAATATTAAGCCTAACTTCAGCGGAATAGCTAATTCACCCAATGATGATAGTGAAGTTATCACTGTGGGCAGACAGAATAAGAAGGAAGGTGTAGTTATAATGTGGCACTCACAGCTGGATAGATTTATAGAACCTATTCGATATGAATATGAGTAGGTTATAACCATAAAACTAAATATTGATAACAAAAAACGGATCAAGTAAAGATAATCCCTCCCAGGTCACACTAGTAAAGCAAATCCCTCCCAAAAATGACCAAGTAAAGATAATCCCTCCCAGAAAGTAAAGTAAAGTGAAGCAGTTTGACATAAGGATAAAAATTAAGAGAATCTTTTTTTTTTTAAATGATTTATTTGAAAACAAAATTTATTAAAATTCATTTATTACAATGGATCAAGTAAAGATAAGCACCCCCAACCTTTTTAGTTAGCTTTATAAGGCTAACTAACGAAATATCACGACTTAACCTAACCAATCGTTAGGTCAACTGTACGCCCTTGACGATTGGTTAGGTTAGGTCGTGATATTTTCGTTAATTAGCCTTATAAAGCTAACTAAAAAAGGTTGGGGGTGCTTAACTTTACTTGATCCAAAGACTTTAATTAAAGCGGTATTGCGGTATTGCGGTAAAGCGGTATTACCAACTTTACCAAGTAAAGATGATCCCTCCCAAAAAATGATCAAGTAAAGATAGTCCCTCCTTTTTCTGTTGGGAGGGATTATCCTTACTTGATCCCAAAAAACAAAATACTGTATATATTCAATGTTTATATGCCTTATGAGTGCGCTGAAAATGAAAATGCATTTTTAGATAGACTCTGTAAACTAAATATACTGCTAGAGGAGCTGGACTCTTCATGTGTTATAGTGGTTGGTGTTTTTAACAGCAATATCAATAAACCTGGTTCGAATTTTGCTCACCTTCTTATCAATTACTGTGAGGCATGTGACTACAAACTTGCCAGTAAATTGCTACTCCCCAGTGACTCATTTACATATGTTAATGATGCCTGGGGGCCTCACTTGTGACTAGACCACTGTATAGCCTCCGACAATGGTTATAGTATAATCAATAGCATGTCCATACTTTATGATGTACTTGAATCTGATCATATCCCATTTGTAGTATAATAATGTAATGTTATAATGTTATAATGTTTCAGACCAACAAAGACCCTAGGATCCACTCATGGCTGGTCTACCTAACTGTGTTCGTAATTGTGTATTGTGTATGTCCTCCGTAGTGACGGAGGAGACCTACAATTTTACGTGGGTTCCGAACCACAAGAACATAAGAAATTTATGTAAAAACTGCCTGTACATTGGCAACGACTAATTTTTACGAAACCAAATAATTATCAATTTAAAACTAATTAATTAATTATCGATTTAAAACTAAAGATAGAATCTCTGGATCCAGAGGATCACGTCATAACAGACTACTATCCACAAATATGTTACACTCTATATCTATTTATAACCGACATGCAAATATATCAGATCCAAAGGATCCAGTCAATTTCATTACGGTATCCATCCAACCAAAAATAAGTCACGATCCATATCGATTGCGGACCAAGTCAAAATTTACCACCATATACATTACAATATATATACTTAGGAGGAAAAGTGTAGGTGTGGCTGTAAAGACTGTACAGTAATGTAGAAATGTGTGTGCACCCATTTTGGGTCTCCCATTTAAAGGTGTTTGTGGGGCAAGTGAAGATCATGAGTTTTTCAATACCTCACAGTACTATGGGGGGCACCGCTCGGCAGAGGAATCTCTTTAAATGGGGTGTGTAAGGACAGAGAGTATCCCCTAACCCAAGATGCTGCCTCCCTATATTCCACAACACTTGTGTTGAGCTGCGGGATCTATCCCCACAAAGCCTTAATTTTACTACCTTAAACTATACCCAATCTATCAACATATGCGTCCAATCGACTTTTAAACATGTTTATAGACGTACTACTAATTACTTCTACCGGCAAACTATTCCAGCTATTTACTATTCTATGCGTAAAAAAGTTTTTGGCAACTGTTGTCTCGAACCTTCTACTTGTCAACTTACACCCGTTATTTCTAGTCCTATTATATTGAGATATTTTGAAAAAGCTATCTCTATCTACGTTATCGAACCCATTCATAATTTTGAACACCTGGATTAGATCACCCCTTAGCCTCCGAGTCTCGAGTGTAGTCAATTTTAACTCTTTAAGCCTATCCTCGTACGACTTTGACCTAAGCGACGGAATCATCTTAGTTGCTCGCCTTTGAACTCTTTCGATTTTGTCTATATCTTTGCACATATGCGGATTCCAAAATAGAATCGCGTACTCCAAATGGGGTCTAACTAATGATTTATAAAGAGGAACTATAATATCGCACGATTTATACTCAAAATTCCGAGCTATAAAATCTAACACTTTGTTCGCCTTATTGACCGCTGCTGTACTTTGTTTCGCTACTTTTAAATCACCAGTGACTATAACTCCTAAATCTTTTTCCTGCTCTACGCTTGTTAAATCTTTCCCTGACATACTATAGGCAAAATTACCGTTACGCGAACCTATATGCAAAATTTTGCACTTATCGACGTTAAATCTCATTTGCCATGTGACTGACCAATCAACGATTTTATTCAGATCTTCCTGGATTTTACCTCTATCTTCGTCATTAATCGCCCTACCACCCAGCTTCGTGTCATCCGCAAACTTTGAAACTGTATTGACTAGGCCGACATCTAAATCGTTAATATATATAAGAAAAAGCAAGGGGCCCAATACAGAACCCTGAGGAACGCCACTCGCTACATTAGCCCAACACGACTCCGCTCCATCAACGACCACCCTCTGTTTCCTACCTCGCAACCACTCTTCTATCCAATTTATTACTACACCCCTGATTCCATGAGCTTTAGTTTTTTCAATGAGTCTTTTGTGCGGCACGGTGTCAAACGCTTTTTGAAAATCTAAATACACTACATCAACCGCCCGATGTCTATCGTAAACGTCAACCACGCTTTGGAAAAATTCTAAAAGATTAGTTAAGCAAGATTTGTTTCGCCTAAAACCGTGCTACGTATTTCTAACTAGTTTATGCAATTCTAAGTGTTCGACTATACGATCCCTAATTATTGATTCCAGTAGCTTACCTACAACAGACGTAGGGCTTGATTGTATGGAAGAACCTAACTTAGATAATGACTGTGATAATGCTGATTACTATAAGGTTAATTGGTCAAATCTTAGCCACTCTGAGGTAGATTACTATATAATGTAGACTGATGCACTGCTAAGGCTTGTGAGGATTCCTGCGGAAGCTTTGGCTTGTAGGAATCCCTCCTGTGATGATGTAAAACATGTAGATCTCTTAAATAAGTATTACGGTGAGCTTGTGCATGCCATTAAGGCTGTGTTATTATTTTTTTTATTGGGTTCAAAATCCCAGCTGAGCCGTGAACGGCCAAGCTCTGAAGGGCCAGTTCAACCTACAGCCCAAGTTAAGTAGATTAAAAACTTACGGACTTGGAAGTCCTATTAGGTCCTACCTCAGGGTTGCTGACTCGATGTGGGCCTACCTTAGGCCTCAGTTGCATGAATTTAAGATAAAAAAAAAAGGGGCACTATTTATGTCTTCTTCTAAACCTTGCAACAACAACACAACCTGCACTATTGCACGATGCAACAATCTTGTATCTAAACAACCAAACTGAATTGCAAGAGAGCTCTCTATAAGACCACACCCTGTAAGTACCGCATTCACAAACGAGTAGAAAAGACGCGCAGCGCCCCAAAATATGATGCCACAAGAGCCAAAAATGCTAGCTCTAAATTAAGTGAATTTTCACTAACCTTACATTATGAGATGGATATATATATATATATACACCTTAACTTAATATATACAAGCAATGCTGCATCAATCAGCTTAGTCATCATATCGCCTTGGGACAACAATGGTTCTTCCTCTTCTAGATTTTCTAACACTCCCCACCGAAGAGGCATTGTTGTCATTACCTTCTGCAAGTTTAGCCAAGCCTTCTCCATGAGGCTGTAACTCAAATGTTTCATCTTGACTATCCGTGTTTTTGCTGATTTCTAAAGCATAGAGTTTTTGTATAGGTCTCTTTAATTTTCCTCCTGAAGTCTTTACCAGTGCAGACCTAACTAAATTGTCTTTGCCAACAAACAACTCTTCAATTATGCCAAGCTTCCAGCATTGCCTTGGTCTTTCATCCCCAATCATTACCACTTCTCCCACCTTGATACAATTTGCATTGGAGCCCTTTACATTGCCTGATGGGTAATAATTGAGTTCTGGCAAGTATTCCATCTGCCACCTCTTCCATAACTGATCTTGTAGCTCTTCAAGGTACTGAACCGTCTGGTTAACTCTCTTGAGTGCTCTGGATAGGCTGCAAGTCTTCTGGCACACTGGGGCTTGATGTTAATCGTTTACCACAAAGAAAATGATTTGGTGTCAATGGCTCTGCATCCTGCATACTGTTATAAACAAAGTGATAGGCCTACTGTTCACCATTGCTTCTACTTCACACAAAACAGTGCAGAATTCTTCTTTGCTCAAATGAGCATTAGCTAAAAGTTTCTTTAATGGACACTTTACACTTCTCACTAGCCTTTCCCAAAATCCTCCCCACCATGGTGCTCTCTCAACAATAAACTCCCATTGTACCCCTTGGTGTGAAAAGTGGGATTGGAATCCTTCCTCTTTTAGCAAGGACCAAACTTCTTGGAGTTCCTTTGCTGCCTTTTTGAAGGTTTTTGCATTATCCGATATGATTTTATTTGGGAAACCCCTTCTGTTCACAAACCTTTTAAAGGCCAAAAGAAATACATCACTACTTAAGTTGCTTACTAACTCCAAATGGATTGCTCTGGTGGTCGCACATGTGAAAAGACATATATAACCTTTGTTAGACTCCCCTTGCTCATACACATAGACTGGACCTGCGAAGTCTACTTCCACTACATCAAATGGGGCAGTATAGACACACAGTTCTCTTGGAAGTGGAGCCACCTTTTCATAATAAGGCTTTGCACTCCAACGCTTGCAAACCACACATTTATGCAAGACCTTTTTTACTACTTGTCTAATTTTGGGAATCCAAAACTGTTGTCTGATCTCTATTATCACTTCTCTAACTCCAGCATGTAACATTGTAACAACTTATGATGAGTATCCAGGATCAAAAGTTCCACAAAGTGCCCCCCAGAAGGTAGCAAAATTGGATGTCTTTTCTCCTCTGGAAGCCCATAAAACTGTAGTCTACCTCCTACTCTCAATAAATCCTGATCCAAAAACACATCCAAACCCTTGAGAGCAGAATGGGTTGGTAGAACCTGTAATGGACGGTTGGGGAGCAATTCCCTCTCTTCACCAAATTTTTCCTTTTGCACATATACCACCCAGTATTGCCTGGCTTGCTGAATCTCCTTACTGTTCAGAATTCCTCTCCTTCTTGTTTCTCCCTTAATATTGTTGGTAAATCTGTATACCCATGCTGTCACTCTTAACAACCTTTTCAGACTGCTAATGTCCTCAAGCCTCAAAATGGGGTCCTGCTGCATAACTTGACAACTGTTCACAGTGCATTTTCTCATTTCACTCACCCATTCTTCTTGAGCCTGGCATTCTCCTACAATAGGCTGATTAGGCCAGTTTTCGCTTCCAAGTTTTAGCCACTCTGGCCCATTCCACCACAAACTTGTCTGTGCAAGATCTTTCACTGAAATTCCTCGTGTTGGTAAATCAGCTGGGTTTTGGGTGCCTGGACAATGCTCCCATTGCTTGGGATCTGTGTGTGCTTGAATTTCCTCCACCCTATTGGCAACAAATGGTTTCCATTTCCTTGCCTGGCTTCTTAACCAGTGCCAAACTATAGTGGAGTCTGTCGAATAATAGCTTGGAATTTCATAGAGGGCCAAAGACTTTCGCACTGTAACTGCAAACCAACTAGCAATAACTGCACCCATCAATTCCAACCTTGGAACAGAAAGCCTTTTCAAAGGTGCTACTCTGCTCTTTGCAGCAACCAACCTGCAACTTACTTCCTCTTTCAATGTGCCTCTTCTATAAATACAAGTTGCATAGGCTTCCTCAATTGCATCACAAAAGATGTGCAGCTCCAAATTGTCTGGACTATTGTTCAACTCTCCAAAGTACCATCTTGGGATTTCAATGTCTCCAAGATGTGCCAATTCTTTGAACCAATATTTCCGCCTTACCACCATATGATCAGGTAACTCTTGGTCCCAACCAAGTCCAATTTCCTAGAGGCTCTGAAACCAAATTTTTTTACTTTATCACAAATGGAGCCAGGAATCCAAGAGGATCAAAGACCTTTGAAGCCAAACTAAGAACTGTACGTTTTGTGCACCTTGTCTCATTCTCAGCCAGCTCTACTAAAGATTTCCCATTGAAGGTAAACAAATCCTCTCCTTGCTGCCAAACAATGCCTAGCACCTTTGTCTATTGCCCACAACTCCTTAATACCAGAATCCTCAATACTTTCTGCTGCATCAGGTACTACACAGGACTGACTCATAAACTCTTGTAATTGAGAATGATTGGTCTGCCATTTTCTAAGCTCCATGCCAGCCTCCCTCATTATAGCTCTAGCCTCCATGAATATCTGTTTAGCCATTTCTGTATTATCCACGGAACACAGCAAATCATCAACATAAAAATTTTTCCTTATGTGTTCAATAGTGTTAGGATAGACTTCAGAATATTTCTTAAAATGGTACTGCATAGTAGCTGCCAACAGAAATGGACTAGAGCTGAGGCCAAACAACACTGACTTCATTCTATATGCTTGAACCTTAGGTTCATTTTCCAACAAGTCTTTCGTATCCACCCACAGATACCTTACTGCATCTCTGTCCTCTGGTTTTAACTTTATCCAAAAAGGCTTGCTTCACATCTGCAGTCAATGCTACTCTACCAAACCTGAATCTCAGTAACAAGGAAAATAAATCTGCATTTAAATTTGGCCCAGCATCCAAACAGTCATTCAAGGACACACCACCTTTGTCCTTGGCTGAGCCATTAAAAACTACCCTCAGTTTGGTGGTAGTTTTGTCTCGCCGTACCACTGCATGGTGTGGCAAATAATGTGCCTCCTGGCTCACCAGCTCACCTTGCACCCTTTCAGCATAGCCCTCCTTTACATAGCTTAGAATGGCCTCAATGTATTCATTTAACAACTCCACATTTTTCCTTAGCTGGAGGTTTGAGCTGGGTTTGCAAGAATCCTTCCAAGGGAGGCCAACTTCGTGGCAACCATCTCTAAACCCAATACCTTTTTCAAATTGCTCAAAATCATCACTGTTCACTGTACTTGCCTGCTTCTCCTGTTTGTCCTTTATGACAATGGATTCAAGTTCCCAAAAGGCTTTCAAATGCCTTTCCAAACCATGGCTGTTCTCCTCAATCTTAACAAAAATAGCTTTAACCGCCATTTCATTGCAATACCTACCATGTAGCACCCAACATAACTTACTTTCAATAGCCAGAGGACCTTGAGATGTGCGGACAATGTTACCAGTGATGAAGTCCCAATAATAGTCAGCTCCAATCAAAAGACTAATATCTTCTGTTCCTTCGAACTTATTATTGCCCAAATTAATTCCTTTAACTTGCAATTCTTGGACACATGCCACATCTAAACAAGTAGTGACTGGAGCACAAAGTTCCTCAATCTCTACAGCTTGGACCTTGATAGTGGGACTTTATGGTAACAATCCCTTAACCAGAACTTTTACCTTTTTAACTTTGGTTCGGTTTTGAACTGAACCCCCAAACCAAGAAATTCTTAAATTTTCCCTCTTAAGTTCTTTAAACTTCAATTTTCTGGAAATTCTGGTCTTAATAAAGCTACACTGGCTACCACTATCAAACAACACTCTTACAGTAGCTTCTCCATCATTCCCAATTAATAATGCTGCAGCTGTTTGCAATAATCCCCCTTTACTTTTACTCCCTTTCATAGCAGTGGCATGTGCCACTGATGTCTCTACTTCTGGGGTAGGCCTACTAGGCGTGTTTTCACACAATAATCGCTGATGCCGGCCATGACATTTTTTGCACAAAATTTTAAACTTACAAAACCTTGCTCTGTGACCTTTCAAAAAACATTTAAAACATGCTGTGGACTTAGTTACCCTGTCCTTTCTCTTCTCAACAGGTAAAGCCTCAGCCACCTCACATTTATATGACGTGTGGTTGCCTTCGCAAACTATGCATTCCCCAATTCCCTTTAATTTATTCTCAGAGGATGCATGTAGAGCTGACACTATACTTGGGCTATTCCTTTTTGTAGAAACTTTGGTGCTGTGACTGCCTTTGTCGCCTTGTTTAACATCCCACTGTGCAAACTCAATTCCCTCTCGTCTTGCTAATTCTGCGCCTAAAAGGCTTAACATCTGCTGAAGGGGGATGTACACATATTATGTAGAGTGTCCCCTACTTAATTCAAGCAAAATTGAGCTAGGCTATTTAGACTCCAGTATAGTAACCAACATTATACCATACCTTTCCATTCCTACACCCAAGTTGTCCAGGGACCTAGTTCTAACTTCAAATTCAACATATAACTGCCGTAACTCCTTGACAATATTAGGATTATTAACAGGAGGTATAGCTAAAAGTTCACGGAGGTGACTTTTAATTAAGATCTCTGGCTTACCAAATCGTTTCTTTAATATATCCCAAGCCACATTATAATTAGCCTCTTTTAATGCTAATCCTGCTATTGTCTTTGCTGCCTCCCCTTCCAAGAGGGACTGTAAATAATTAAACTTCTCCACCGCACTTAACATTTGACTAGAATGAACTGTTGATTGAAAACTGTCTGCCCATCCTTGCCATTCCTGAATACTCCCAGAAAATGTTTTGAGTACAAGCCTCGGTAATTGAACTGCAGATCTGTTAACCTTAACTTCACAAACACTATTTGTTGAGGGCTGTGTTTCATTATTAGACCTGGTCTCTAATTATACTGAGCCATTAAACTCTTTTGCTCTGTGGCATGCTTTAATTATGTCATCAATAATCTCTTCAAAGTAAATTACGTCATTTTTTAATTTCATCCTCTTCTATAAGAGCCTCAATTTTAACATTTACTTTGCTTTGAGCAACCTTTTTAGTTTCGGACCTTTTCCAGTTTGTGTACCGTTTTTCATATAATTTATTTTTGAGAATATTTTTGTTAAAACTAACGAAAATATCAAGACTTAACCTAACCAATTATCAAGAGCGTACAGTTGATCTATTAGTAAATAGTAAATACTATTCCAGAAACAAACAATGTTATAATTAATAATAGATCAACTGTACGCCCTTGATAATTGGTTAGGTTAAGTCGTGATATTTTCGTTAGTTTTAACAAAAATATTCTCAAAAATAAATTATATGAAAAACGGTACACAAACTGGAAAAGGTCCTTAGTTTCTAATATGGAAAGCTGTGCAGTCACTAAGCTTAAATCCTCTTGCTCTATGGCAGAATCTATAGTGGCAATGACCTTTGTAATTAGACCTTTGTAGGTGCTTCTCCTTTTTCTAAACTTGTTCAATTCAGCTGCACTCATTTTCAATGCAAACAACAATTGGGCTCAGTGCCAAATAAGCTGAATTGGCGAAAATACTTAACTAAACTGGTCAAACTCAAATTTCGCTTTTTTCAAATAAACTGAATTGCTTGGTTGGGGTACTGACCAACCACCAGTATGGAATACCAAATTTCCACCCAAGTAACTGGCGCACTGAAGTCTGCAACCTTCGCCTACGAACAATAAAACCAAAATTAACCAAACTGGTAAAAATGTAGGCCCAAAACAACGACAGACTAGCGGCCAAGTTTCGCAATTAGGCAACCAAACTTTCTACCCTGGAACCTTAACTCAATTATGCTCAACCCGTCCAGGCCTAACTTGGGTTACAATTTGCACAATCAGAACTTTGCCAAAATAGTCACTGACTCAGTCTTGGGCTAGAATCCGTTTCGAAGGACCATGTTATTTTTTATTTTATTGGGTTCAGAATCCCAGCTGAGCCCTGAACGGCTAAGCTCTGAAGGGCCAGTTCAACCTACAGCCCAAGTTAAGCTAGACTAAAACTTACGGACGTGGAGGTCCTATTAGGTCCTACCTCACGGTTGCTGACTCGATGTGGGCCTACCTTAGGCCTCAGTTGCATAAAATTAAGATAAAAACAAAAGGGTCACTATTTATGGTCTTTTTTCTAAACCTTGCAACAACACACAACCTGCACCATTGCACGATGCAATAATCTTCTATCTAAACAACCAAACTGAATTGCAAGAGAGCGCTCTATAAGACCACGCCCTGTAAGTGCCGCATTCAACAAAAGAGTAGAAAGGACGCGCCAGTGCCCCCAAAAAAATGATGCCACAAGAGTGTTCAAACAATGATGCCACAAGAGCCCAAAAATGCTAGCTCTAAATTAAGTGAATTTTTCACTAACCTTACAATTATGAGATGGATATATATACACCTTAACTTAATATATACAAGCAATGCTGCATCAATCAGCTTAGTCATCATATCGCCTTGGGACAACAATGGCTCTTCCTCTTCTAGATTTTCTAACACTGACAATTGTACTTTGAGAGATCAACTGCGAAATGCATCATAGATGCAATTCTTTTAGTGCCACCAGAAGTGGTAGGTTTGGGTAAGCACATGACTATGTCCTCCTTTAGTATGGTTGATACATCTTTAATGTCAGGTTTAATGAAACGGCTGATCATCTTCTTTGATTGTCGGTAAAACTCAAATTTGTAGGCTTGCTCATCGTGTTCGTCTTGAACACCATCAATTTTGGTCACATAATGCAGAGCCTTCTTAGAATTCATTGGAAATAATCTTGCCAGTATAAAGTCTCCAGTTTCGGGTTTCTTGTCCATCAGGTACACTATAACCTCTTCATCTTCACAATGATCTTCCTCATAACTCTCCAGGTCTGAATCACTCATTTCCTGATATAAATCATGGTCATCTTCGTCTGAACTTTCTAACTCTTTCCTTTGCAATACTTATCACTTTAGTTGGAGGGCTAACTTTCTTTCCTTTTCCTTTCTTGGCTTTTATTCTGGAAGAAATATTTCCAGGACTTTCTGCTTCTCTGGGATACTGGTGAGTAGCTTTCCACAGCCAAACTTTCTTTTTGCGGTGACCTCAGCAAATTGTGCTTCGTATATATTGAGGGAGTGGTCGTATTTCTGTCAATTTTTGGAAACTGCGATTTGGTTTATGTCTACCTGAAGACACATCGTGGATGTCACGGTCACTTTCTTCAGTAGTTATACTATCATTAGCAGTTCTCTGGCCATTGGTTGAAGTTGAGACTAACGTGTTGTTTTTCTCCATATTTGAACTGAATACCGTTGCAGGTAAGACGTCGTCGTTTGCGAAAGCCAGCTGTGATGTTTTCATAATAAAATGTCCTGTGAAATGCCCTAGTAAAGCATTCAGGCAGATCATAAATTGTTATTCTAACACCAGGGTGACTCAAATTCCATTCATCTACCGCTTTCTTGTAGTGGATCTTTAGTGGCCCATACAGAGACACGTCTAATGGTTGAAGGCGATGTGAGCAATGTGGAGGAAAGGTGATAACAGTCAGTCCGTTCTTCCTGGTCATATCAATCACTTCAGTACTTAGGTGGCTATCATGATTGTCCAGGAACAGCACTGATTGCTTTTCCTTGGTGCAGCCAATGTGCTCGATGCAATGCTCTCAATCTTTCGGGAAAAGTTCAGAGTTCATCCAACCATTTCGTGTAGCAAGGCCAAGGGTTCCAGGCGGCGCTCCTGTAGTTATACGTTCTTTGAAATGTACCCAAGGAAAAATCATGATTGGTGGTATGGGTTTCCCTACCGCACTCACGCAACAACAGACTGTGACCATTGTTCCCCCTTTCTGTAGCAGTAATCTGTCCAACCTGCTTGATTCCTCTGGGAGCTAGAACTTTTGGAACGTTTTGTACAGTTGTTATGCCTGTTTCATCTAAGTTGAAAATTGACTCTGATCCATATAACTTATCAGCCAATACTTCGGCTCAAATTTTAAAGTAAACAGACACTGCTTGCCTGTTGAATCCATGAGCAATTGCTATGCTTGTGGCTTCAGGAGCTCGCAATTTAATGTTATTGTGCCGCTTTAAGAACCCATACATAGTATTTTCCCGCCATGCCATTTTCCTTCCATTTGCAACTTTGTTAGCAAACTCGAAGGCAAGTCTCCGAACTTCACCATAACCAAGGCCATGGAACATATGATAGTTGAATAGGTTATTATGTAGCCTACTGGTACTTGCAAGTGTGAATCTGACTGTATGAATGTTGACTAATTCTGTTGTCTGAACGTAACTTCATCAATGCCCTACATTGTTAGTGGGTTAAGGTTTTCGTTTATATGTAAATTGCCTGCATGGTTATGTTTAATTAATAGAAGCCTTGTATGCATATGTGCTAATGCTTATTAGTTAGTGTCCCAATAGATTCAGTGATGGCGTTGAATGATTTGTGATTACACATTTTCAATTTTTTTGTCTGTTACAAAGTGACATTTTTTGAGATTTAATGTGCGCCAATGAAAGAGCATACAGATTCATAGGTTCATTTATTATTATCCAAGATCTGGCACAGTCTTCTGTTGTGAAAAATGCTAAAATTTTATTTTGTAAATATGTTTAGAGTTCTTAGTTGTAAGTTATTATTCCGATCTTATCCTTATTTGTGATGGCAGTACCATATTCAATATTCTTATATATTATACTATTTTTTCCACATAATTATACACAAAAATAACTATAGCTGATTGATTTATTATACCTTAACATTTTTTAACAAAGCTAGAAAACATAAGCTGAAAAAGCTTGGTTGCCGCCATCTAGGTAATGGATTTTAATGTTCATTAAAACGTTTAAGATAAAATGATGTTTTTGTATCCTTTGGATTCCTTTAGGTTGAAACTGTAAAAAAAGAATCGTTAATCATGTTTCTAACTCTGAACAAATCAGACGATATGCCCTTTTTTTATGATTTAACGGCCATTTTGTTTTTTCAAAATTTCAAGATCCAATACTAAAAATTCAGTTTGAAAACAGGCAGATTTTAATTTAGAAGGTCAAAATCCATAAGAATCAGCCTGTTTCGAAACATTAACAAAAAATACCTTAACCCCTTTGAGGTTCTTTCCTGAAAACCAGGAACCCGACTACAATCACTTCATTCCAAGATGATCTCTTTAAAAAGTGTTCTTGGGAGACGTTCCAGGTAGGGTGTTGGCTGTGGCTGCCAGTGAAACTGTCATGGATTGAGGCCAAACTGGGAGGGACTTAGGATTCTTATCTCTGAAGTATCACTAGTCTGTGTGTGCTCGCACGAAATGATTATGAATGTTGCTGCTCTTTCCCACTTCTCGGGGTTTGTCGAATTCTACACTCTTCGTCCATGATTCCAGTCGTCGTTCAGAGATCTAAAGCATTCTCTCCTTTTTCGCATATGTACGAAATGATTCCAGTTTCCTCATCTTTAGCATTTTCTACTGTTGGATGTTTGTACGAGCTTTCTTCTTCAAAAGGTAAAGCAACAGTGTTATTTGTTATCTGATAATCCTCCATGAGTTTTTATTTTATTTTTGGCGTTCCTTTGAAATAAAGTCGGAAAATCGTTGCTTTTTGCTTTCTCCATTTTCTCTATTTTCGGTGAAACAGTATTTATATAGCCTTAGAATGTAGCCTGCCTGCTAAACGACGGATCAATAAAAAGTAGAAGATTTAAAGAGTTTAAACTACGATTAAAATGTAACCCGATTAGGATCAAAATTACACCCAGGATAAACATTTTCGTTTTATATTCACTCCACTTCGATTAACTGAACTTCAACAACCTAACCTAACCTAACCTCACCCTAGGAGGGTCTTTTTTGATATGCAGTGTGGCCCATATGTAGTGCACATCGGAATTTTTTTATTTAAATTTTAATTTTTGGAAAAAAATTTTACATTTATGAAAGTCATTTATATTTTTGGAGTAGAGATGTTAAATAATAGGATACCAAGTTTCTATATTATTGACAAATTACAATATACGAGAAATGCTAAGCAAAAATTGCGTGTGGCTTTACTTAAAAACTTAGGTTCCACAAAAAACTATAAGTATACATCAGTTAGTTTGTAAAATGTAAAAAAAAGTTGATTTATGAGATATGGCTGTTACTGAAACAGGAAATGCATAAATGAATGTAGCCTGCCTGCTAAACGACGGATCAATAAAAAGTAGAAGATTTAAAGAGTTTAAACTACGATTAAAATGTAACCCGATTAGGATCAAAATTACACCCAGGATAAACATTTTCGTTTTATATTCACTCCACTTCGATTAACTGAACTTCAACAACCTAACCTAACCTAACCTCACCCTAGGAGGGTCTTTTTGATATGCAGTGTGGCCCATATGTAGTGCACATCGGAATTTTTTATTTAAATTTTAATTTTTGGAAAAAATTTTACATTTATGAAAGTCATTTATATTTTTGGAGTAGAGATGTTAAATAATAGGATACCAAGTTTCTATATTATTGACAAATTACAATATACGAGAAATGCTAAGCAAAAATTGCGTGTGGCTTTACTTAAAAACTTAGGTTCCACAAAAAACTATAAGTATACATCAGTTAGTTTGTAAAATGTAAAAAAAAGTTGATTTATGAGATATGGCTGTTACTGAAACAGGAAATGCATAAATAGGGTTTCCTTCAAATGTACTGTAGAAAGTTCAGACATTTTTTGCTTGGTATGAGCTTCATTTCGTAAAACCCGCAACGCCTTTTCCTCGTTTTACTCTTTGACTATCAGCATCCTTCAAGGTGTGATATAGTTTTTGTCCAGCTATGATCTATTTTCTTTTTCCAGGCTTCAAATTTACAGTCGGTGATCCTGTAAGCATTGTAAGAACGATGGACTCTCTAAATTCTCTTAGTGATATAGGCCTTGATGCAATATGCTTGTTGAATAGCACTCAGCCATTTACCAAGTTATTTTAGCCAGGTTATTTTATAAATCTCAAATCTAGAAGCATTGGTGTAGGCAATTGTATGTTCATTATGCACAGTGATTCACTGGCCTAATTAGTCAGTGCTCCAGACAATTATCTCTTAATCTTCAATGGACCTCTTGTATAATGTTGATTATGCACAGTGATTCACTGGCCTACTTAGTCAGTGCTCCAGACAACTATCTCTTAATCTTCTATGAACCTCTTGTACAATGTTTGTACCTGTTGAGTCTGAAATAAAGTGTTTGTTTGTTACAACAGCTGTTCTTGTCATCAGTTCCATTGTTACTTTTATGTATCATTTATTGTTTTTCCTCAGAGGTGTGTAACAGGATGACATTTGGTCTGACATGTCAACTCCTTTTTTCGTCCTATTACACAAGGCAACAAATTTCAACTTTGTTTTTGTTACAGACACGTGAACTACTGATTCCTACTAAAGCGCTGATGCTGATTTCAGATCTGATATCAAAATTTCTCTATCACGTCCAGATTTTGTGTAACCGAAAACCCCTATTTTTCATTTTTTTTCTCACCCGCTTCTATTACGAAAGCCGTCTAAGCTACTTTTCCGTGCCACGTTTTATGTTAAGCATACTTAAATAATTAGTGAACAGGGATGTCTTTCCTCCTTTATTCTGGCTTAGACAGACAGCGGAATTCCGCTGGCGGAGTTACCACCCCTGCGCCCAACCATCCACCCAAAGCGCGTTAGTATTTTGTTGTTACTACTGAAAGGCAAATTCCTGTTCTTAAGTGAAACTTTGGTGTGTCCTCTTCCTTTGTCGCTTGTAGGATGACGAGCTCTCCTTCTGCAGGAACCAACAATAATCTCCCATCATATTTGGGTTGAAATTACCTTGGTATCTGTTTTCCATAACTGAGATCTGTTGGTGGAAGCGCTCACCATGCTCGTCACTTACAGCCCCAAGGTTGGCCGGGAAGAAGTCAAGATGAGAATGTAAAAATGAATTTTCAAAGACATTCTGCATCCCATTATTTCATAAGATTTAAGCATGTTTTCTACGAGTTTACGGTGGTTTTCAGCTTTGTGGTTTCCAAGAAAATTTTTGACAACTTCAACGAAAGATGTCCATGCTCCTAGTTCATTCTCATTTAGGTTAGATGGAAACGATGAGTCGTGGATGACACTGCGGATCTGTGGTCCAGTGAAAACTCCAGCTTCTAGCTTAGCATCTGTCAATATTCCTTTGAATTTATCCTTTAAATATTGGAAACCACTACCTTGATGATCCATACCCTTCACGAAATTTTTCATAAGGCCAAGTTTAATGTGAAGTGGTGGAAGATGTACTTTCTGAGGGTCAATAAGTGCTGGGTGTTTCACATTGTATTTACCAACAACATGTTCAGTTTTAGATGGCCAATCATGTTTTTTGTAGTGGTTCTTGTCATCTCTGCTGTTCCATAGACACAAAAAGCACATATGCTTTGTGTAGCCCAACTGTAACCCAAGAAGTAATGATACAACTTTAAGGTCGCCACAAATATTCCATGTGTGGTCCTTATATTTGATGAGTCTTAGCAGCAGTTTCATCGATTCATAAGTCTCATTAAGGCCAGTGGCATGTGCTACAGGTATTGAAGGTTTTTCATTGCCGTTGTGCAGTAATACAGCTTTAAGGCTAGCTTTACTAGAGTCAATGAACAGTCTCCATTCTTTTGGATCATAGCGACAGCCAATCCCTTGCATCAGACCACTGATATCGTGGCAGAAACAAACGTTTTCTTCCTGTAAGTAAAATGATGAAAACTGCAAATGGCGATGGCGGAAATGGGAAACTTTGGTGTTTGGTTGGAGAAGATTAAATTCTTGAAGTCTTGAACCAAGCAACTCTGCCTTTTCTTTTGGTAATTCCAAATCGCGCACTAAGTCATTTAACTCCGCTTGACTTAACAAATGTGGGGAAATATTTGCATCTGGAACATATATGCCATCTTTCCCTGTTTCTATATCACTAGCAGAATCTTCAGATGAACTGCTGTCTGTTATCGTTGCTGGTGGAACTGGTGGTGGATTTGTTTCATCATGTGGTACTGGTTTCATTGCTGATTCGCAGTTTGGGTACGTGATCTTTGATTTGTTTTTCTTTGTGAAACCAGCAATCTTTGTCAAACAAAAATAACAATCATTGAAGTGATTTTTCGGCTCACGCCAAACCATGGGGACTGAGAACGGCATAGCTTTTCTTTTACCATTCATCCAAGCTATTAACATTGCATTGCACTGTGCACAGCAAATATGTGGTGCCCAGTCCCTCTGTTGGTCTCCTAACTTACAGTCAAAATAACACTTGTAGGCAAGTTTAATCTTTGTTGTTATGTTTCTACGTTGTGGCTTAGGTGTATATTGTCCACAGACAAAGCAGAAGTTGTCTGGGTGATTTACACAAGCACGTCTATTTGATGCCATTTTGAATTACCATACAATATCTGAAAAAACGTAGAAAGTAATTATTACGATGTGCAAAATAAAAAGAAATACACACCGTAGTACAAAACAAATGCTATAAAAACACACAAGTCACCACAACCTGTCACTTGTATATAGTTGGCAAAAAAAATTGCTTTAACCTTGAAAAGCAAGTTTCATATTACTGGCATTAAGCCGATTAAAACCAAAATCTGGACGTGGTAGAAAATTTTACTAAAAGTGATTTGCATTTTACACAAAATCTAGACGTGATAGAAAAAATCTAATTATAGATTTGAAATCAGCATACCGAAATTAGCTAGGAGCACCTATTTGGTCTTCTGTAACAAAATCTTTGTTGCCTAGTGTTATAGTTTAACACAAGCGGTAGCTCGCTATCGCCCTCCGGGCAGCTAGCAGTATATGTCACAGTATATGTCACAGCTAGCTGTATATCGGGACTACCAAACTATTATCGGGACTACCAAACTGCTCTCCCCCAATTACCCCACCCCTCTCCCCATTTACCCCACCCCACCCTCCCCCAATAACTACCTTGGAAGATTGTGTAATTATACAGTGCTCTTCAACCTGGGTATCGTTTTCGAAGTACTTACATTCACTTGTAATAGATATTAAATAGCTCGTGCTCGGCCGCGGAGTGACCTAGGACCGGGAAACTTGACAGAGCACACCGGCAGCTCATGGGCTATCAGTTGGTGGTGGTTGCAGAATTTTCCGATGTGCCGTTTAGTCTGTGCAGGGTTCCGAAGAAAGCGGACAGACACACAGACACAGACACATTTTAGCTCAAAAGTATATACTATATAGGATTCTCCAGCTTCATAATATCTTCCTCTGTTCTTGACTTTTTGCCAGGTGGAATGAGTGCTCCATCATGTTCAGGCACTGTTGATATGGTTATCACATTCATTTTGTCCTTCCAGTTTAAAACCTTGATACCTTGAATATTTTCCAAGATTTTATCTCTCCTTTTTTTTAGTTTTGCATTCATCACTTCTTTGGGTAGATGTTTTCTTGATTTACCAACAGTTCCACATAAAAAGGTTTCCTTGTCTAATAGGAACTAAGGAGGTATAATAGTTGTTGTTATTGTTGTTGTTGGTTAGCCGATCAGCCCACCCTGATCGAGCAGGCCGGCGGCACGCAGGTAACCGATCGCCCTCTTCGGAGTGGACTAGAGGTTCAGCGCACTAGTGATGTTGTGTTGTGTTCGTTATTGTGTTAGAGCGGTACAGTCTGTCATAATGTGTTCAATTGTTTGTGGTGTGTCCTGGCACAGGTGGCAGGTGTCGTCTGTGGAGTTGTCTAGTCTGCGTTTATATGTCTGTAAGTTGGGGTGATGTCCACATCGGAGTCGTGCTAAGTTAACTCGATCCGATCTGCTCAGGCTGGTCTCTGACCTGTCAATGGGTGGCGGCTTCGTACCTAGGACCGCATTCGGACCGAGTCGTGTCAGTGCTTTGTGGGTTAGGTGTGTGTGTATGTGTTTTCTGTACTGTGTGATGTCTGTGGGACGTGGTATGGAATGGAGTATTTGGTTATAATGTCTTTCTGGTGTTACCTTAATGGTGCGAGGTGTTGGTGCATGATTGTGCATGTAGTGGCAAGGGTGTTGTGTTCCCTCATGTCTAAATGTTCCCTAACTTTCAGTATTTTTGTTTCTGTGTGCAGGTGTTCTATTGGTGGTGTTTGAGTACATCCTGTAATGATACGCAGTGCGTTGTTTTGTATTGTCTGTAAGGTGTTTATGCTTGTGTTTGAGATAATAGGTGCCCAGCATGGGTAGCATAGTCCATAACTGAGCGAATATATTGTTTGTATATGAGTGATGTTGTTTCCTGCTGGTGTCCAAAGTTTGTGCCTGTTAGTACCCTAAGCGTGTTAAGTCTTGACGTACATTTGTTTTTAATGTCCTGAATATGGTTTGCAAAAGATAATGATGTGTTGTATGTGACCCCGAGTATTTTGGTCCCGTGAGTGTGTGGAATGTTGGTGTTGTTTAGTGTAAGCTGTGGAGTTACCTGGTGTGCTTTTGTGTTACTTGTAAGCAAGGTGATGGTTGATTTTGTGGGCGCTACTTTGAGTCTATTGTGTGTGAGCCAGTCTTGTATACTGTCTGTTTATGTATGTTTGTAGGTTATTTGTAGCGGTGTCGATGTTGTTGTAGGTGGATGTTATAGTGATGTCATCTATGATGATAAGGTAAGCTTGTTATCTATGGGTGTTGGAATGTCATGCATGTATAAGTTGAACAGTGTTGGTGAGAGAACAGAGCGTTGAGGGACCCCATTCGGAAAAAGCTTGTTTTTGGATGACTTGCCATTAAATGTGACATGTGAGTATCTTCCTGAAAGATAGTTGCTCAGCCACCTTTTGGTGTTATTGTGCATGTTTGTGCTGAGTATTTTGTTTATGAGAGGGAAGCGTGGGATAGCATCAAATGTTTTACTAATGTCTATTGTTGCTAATAGTGTACGTTGAGTTGGTCGTCTGGAGGTGATGCCATCCATGATGTGCTGCGTGAGGTTAGTGAGTAATGTCGTGGGTGAGTGGTGAGGTCTGAATCCATGTTGAGTAGGCGATAGTGGTATGTGTGGGTTGGCGATTTGTAAGATTAGTCTTTCTGTTACTTTGGAAGGTGTGCATAGTAAAGTAATGGGTCTATAGGAAGCTGGTTCTGTTTGTTTTTCTTTGAGTTTGTTGTTTATTTATTTTGTGTTGAGCTGTTGTATCTGCTATTTTATGGTTTATGTGTGTGGTGTTTGTGTGTTATGTTTGAGGTTGTTACGTTGCCTTATGAGGTGGGCTATTTCTCTAGTGTAATTTGGGTTGTATTTCCTAATGTTGCCCTTGGGTATGTATTTGTTTGCATTATTGATGATCTGATTAAATGTCTTGAGTGTTGTATTGATGTTTATGATGGGTGTGCTGTTTAATGTGGTGAATTGTTCCTCAGTCTATATTTTGAACTGTTCCCAATCAGCTTTCTTGTAATTTCTGTAAGTGTGCCTAAGGTTTGGGGCAGAGTGTAGAACGTGTTGTAATGATGGGCAGGTGGTCTGATGACAGTTATTTTTCTGTTCTCCAGTGTGTGTGTTGCTAGTGAGGGAGAACAGAATGTTATGTCTGGGGAGGAGTTTGAGTATCCTGTTTGATGTGGTATGTGTGTATATTCTTCTGTATTGTTAAGAATGAAGAGGCTGTTTAGTTGTGTGGCTATGTTGGCGCCTATGGTGTTGCCTTGGTTGTGCAGGTACCAACTAATGTCTTTAGCGTTGAAGTCTCCTCCTAAGATGACATTAGTTCCAATGTTGTCACAGATAAATGATACACGTAAAGCGAAGTTAGACTGGTCCAGAGTTGATGATGAAGGCAAACAACAGTATTGTAATAAGTCTGATGTATTGCTAAGTAATATGTGTATCCCTAATGACGCTCTAGCTTGTCAGGATGTAAACTGTAGAATTCAAACACATATTTTGGAATTTAAAGACATGTATGAACAAGTTGTTTCCTCTCTCAATAATGCTAGCTTAGACTTAAATACCTTTAGGAGAAAAAACTATACATGTAGTCGTAGACCTGGCTGGAATGATTATGTGGCTGAACTTCATAATGCATCATGAGATGTTTTTTAATATGGTGTGAACAAGGGAAGCTAAGGCAAGGCCCTATCTTACAACAAAAACAGAGGGCTAATGCCAGGTTCAAGTATGCATTAACATACCCGTAGCCACGTTGAGGCAGACTAGGCGGCCGCCTCGTCTGACTTAACGGACATTTTGGATCAATGAGGAAATTGAATATTAACACTGTTGATTTTAAAGTTGGTTATCAGCTGAAATGCCATGTTATTTTAATGTTCTTATTTCAGGTGAAGAGGTGGAAACAGAGACATCATGCAGTTCATGATAAAAGTCTCGTAAAGGTCATCAATACTACAGATAGAGAGTTCTATCTAAATATATATGCCATATTCTCCTTGCTTCTAACCTTCCAGGTTCTTGTTCTTGTGAGCGCTCCTTCAGTGTACTGCGTCTGCTGAAGACATGGTGCCGAGCTAGCATGAGAGAAGAACGACTGAATAGCATAGCACTAGCCAACATCCATAGACACCATCCTCTGCTCCAGGAGCTGGACACCTTGCGGGTCCTCAAGGATTGGGATGCTAGCCTGCACAGAAGAGTGGCACTGGCCTTCAGTCATCAGTCAAGTAGCAAATGATAAGAACTGGTTTCTGGTCATATCAATGTAATGCACTCAAACCACAAATAACATGAATAAAAACATAGAGTAGCAACATTTAAGTGAAGTTATTATTGTCCAGTTCACTCTCAGTTACCATACACTCAAAGTGCATGATTTTGTGCTAGGATTAAAAAAATCTTCTGAAGGAGCATGGCCCCGGACCCCTTAGTAGGGCTATTTTCGCCTCGTCTGTTTTTAAGCTCTGGCTACGGCCTTGATTAAGGTATATAAAAAATCATGAAGATGAGTTAAACAAGGATGCTCTAGCTGGAAAGCTTGCCAGTAAGAATCCAAGGGACTTTTGGAAAGAATTAAAAACAATAAATAATAGTGCAATGTCTCTCCTTGCTAACATTGAAAATGTAACTGGGACTGAGAATATAGTCAAATTATGGAAGAAACACTACAGTGAGTTATTCAACTCTGTCCATAAGAACAATAATAATATTAATTGTAATTAATTGTGTATTTGAAATTAAACAGGCCATAAAATGTTTAGATTGTAACAAATCATGTGGTGTTGATGGTATTTCTGCTGAGCATCTGAAATTTAGTAGTGACAGATTAGTGCCTCTGTTAGCTTTATGTTTTACAGATTTACTGATACAGGGTGTGTTTTGCCAGATACAATGTTATCCGTTGTTTTGGTGCTAGTACTAAAAGATAAAAAGGATAAAATCAATCGTAAAAATAACTATATGCCAATAGCTTTGGCCAGTATTATGTCTAAGGTGTTTGAATATTTACTCATTTATCGACTTGAATGTTACCTGTATAATAGTTATAACCAATTTGGCTTCAAAAAGAAACATGATACTGATCTGTGTGTGTATGCCTTGAAAGAGATGGTCTGTCAATATCAAACTCTAGACGCTAATGTATTTTTGTGTTTCCTGGATGCCTCTAAGGCATTTGATCGTGTTAATCATAACAAATTATTCATGAAACTTGTAAATCGTAATGCATCTGGTTATTTGGTCCGTATATTAATATTCTGGTATAATCACCAAACAATGATTGTAAGATGGGGGTGGGGTTAATTCAGAACTATTCTCTGTGACCAATGTGTCAGGCAGGGAGGGATATTATTCCCCTACTTATTCAATATTTATATGAATAATTTATCTGTTGTACTCAGAGCTGGGCAGTATTTAAATACATTTGTGTATTTAGAACTGTATTTATAAATACATTGTTTTTCATGTATTTAAATATAGTATTTAAATACTTTAATGAGTATTTAAATACAATGTATTTAAATACTCAAAATATAAAAATGTAAATACTTTTACTGGTTTAATACACGTTCTGTGCTAGCACAGTACGACGCTTCGACAGTGTAGTACAGCATGGTTCATGTTTCAACGTGTCAGTTCAATCAGTTGTGTGCCACTCTTAGTCGAAAGCGGCTGATTTCTTTATCGTGTGCGTGTCATGGCTTAGTGAATTAGTGAATGCATATGTTAAAATTTGTATGTATTTAAAATGTATTTACAAATGTATTTAAATACAATTGATGTATTTTGTATTTAGTATCTAAATACATTCGTAATGATTGTATTTTAGTATTTAAATACATTTCTCCCAGTATTTAGTTTTAATACATTCATGTATTATTGCCCAGCTCTGGTTGTACTGAACACTTGGTACGATGATTGTTAAATCATCTGATGTATGCAGATGATCTAGTTTCTTATTTCTCTATCTGTAAAAGGGCTCAGCACACTTTTGAAAGTTTGTGAAAGGTATGGGAAGGATAATGACATAAAATATATATCCCGCTAAAAGTCATATTATTATTATGAGGACCAAGGCCTACAAATATGTAAAATTTCCTGAATTTCATTTAAATGGTATGGTGTGTCAGAAGTGACCCAGACTAAGTATCTTGGCCACATACTAACTGATAGTCTTTCAGATGACTGTGATAGTCTGAGGTAGTGTAGACAATTGCTGTATATGCTCAGGGAAATTCTCTGATTAGAAAATTTCACATGTGTACATTAGCTGTTAAACTGATCTTGTTCAAAACTTTTTGTACTCCAATGTATACATTTCATTTATAGTGGAACTACAGGATGTGTAATAGAAAACTGTATGTTGCATATAATAATATTTTTAGGAGTTTACTAAGAACTCCGAAATTTATACATGGTGCTCCTTCTAGTGCCAGTGTCATACGCAATTTTGTATTTAGATTTATCACTAGGCTTAGCAGTCATTGAATAAGATAGTAGAAACCATGTTAGTGGACTGATCTCCGATATATTTTATAGATCTCAGATCTGGAAATTATTGGCGAAGGCAACTGTATGTTCATTATTCATAGTGATTCACTAGCTTACATAGTCAGTACTCCAGACAACTATATAGTGGCCTACGGATCACCAATTTGATGTGGCCAAGAAAGTAGGCTTACTATAATTTATGAATTAAATTGAAATGAATAAGTAGTAGTCACCAGCTTGGGCCTACAGCTCAAACAAACAATATTTAATAAGGAGAGAGAAATTACTTTGTTGTTTTGTGTTTAATTAAGAAGATAAATCAATTATTGGTTCACAGTGATTAACAATTCTATAATGGTATTTATGCTATGTTAAAGATGACTGATTAATAGCAATAAGAAATGGTTATACAGTCTAATTGTTAAGTAAATACATTAATTCAGGTAGGCTAATGAGATATGCAGGTGAACACAGAATAAGTAATTAAACCAATAATAACTGAAATAATGAAAGTACGGTATGGCACAATAAATGGATTAGGTCGATAAAAATGAAATGCATAAAAGAGCACATAAACAATCGGATGAAAAATAAGTAAGTTATATGAATGAACACAATAACAAGGTGATACAAAACTACGGTATTGGTACAACACGTGAATAGGCCTACTGCAGTCATAACGAGAGAATTAGTTTTGAACAGTATTGAAGACACTTTTTAGGGCCTACGCGATTATACTGAGTTTGTGGACTTTCAGCTTTGAATCCTAGATAGTCTAGCACGACGTAACAAAACACTGTAGGCCGAGTGAGGGCTGACAAGAGGCTTACCTACCTGCGATTTTGACGGAGATAACTATGAAGGCTGAAGAAACCTTCGTGAAGGTTTACGTCCTGCGTTTCGCCGTAATAGCTCTGAAGACTGACGAAGTCCTACGTGAAGGTTGACCGTATTGCGTTTCGCCGTAGGAACTGCTGAGGTCCCGTTGATTGGCCTTGTTGAACGGGCGCCGATCGAATTGTGGTGAGGGTGAGAGAAGCCAGTGCCAGAAGGATCGCCGGTAGAGTGAGTTTGCTTCCGGCGGGATGAAATTATAGGTCGCCTCAAGTGTTGAGGAAGTCGTGAGCTCTGTCCCACAAGGGACAGTATTAGCTCCCTTGCTGTTCATAATAATGATTGCAGATATTGATATTAAGGACAGTATTGTATCATATTTCGCAGATGACACAAAGATATGTAGGAAATATTGAACGAAGGTGACAGAGGAAAATTACAAAACGACATTAAAACATTATTCAAGTGGGCAGAAGACAACAATATGAAGTTCAACGAAGAAAAATTCCAACTTCTAAGATATGGCAACAACAAAAGTTGCAGAATAAAAGGTACAAAAAGTCTGCAAGAAAAACAGATAACACCAAACCCACAAGTCATGGCTCTTGGAGTATAATGTTGTCGGATGCAAAATTCAGAGAGCACTATGACATCAAACTCACAACGGCTAGAAAAATAATGGGAATCATCTGGAGGAGCTTCCGCTGCAGAAAAAGCAAACATCATGCTCAAATTATGGAAGAGTCTAGTCCTACCAATAATTGAGTATTGCTCAGTACTCACAAGCCCATATAGAAAACAAGACATAATAATAAATATAAAGGTAACGCACACAAATTTCTCCGACCATAAAAGACCATAGAACTTTTACGTCTAAGATAGAAACGGAAGGTGAATACTACTAGTCTCGATTAATCCCTGAAACTCTACTCGAAAGAAGGCGCGAGCGGTACAACAATAATATGGTGGAAATACTTGAGGGTTTTGTCCCTAATCTTAGAAATGAAATAGAAACAAACTGGAATGAGAGAAGAGGTAGATTTTGTAGTCCCAGCCGCTGTGGGACAGGGGGCCATGAAAACGAAGATGGAAAATACCCTAAGAATACAAGGCCCAAAGCTTTTCAATGCCCTACCAAAAGATGTGAGGAATCTCCAGTACACCGACCTGAATAACTTCCAGAACTAACTGGACAGATTCCTGTGCAAAGTCCCTGACCATACATGCGTGGCTGACTACAAGGGCAGGAGGAGATCAGACAGCAATTCTCTCCTTCACCAAATCTCGCAGGTCGATCCTGAACCGTCGTTCAAACTTGCATGAAGTAACAAAGTAATATATATATATATATATATATATATATATATTATATATATTCAGTGTAGTCCTTATAAGTAGGGGTTTGGGGTAATAAACATTGAAAATTTGAGATGGACACCATATGAGGGGCCTCCCACTAGTTAAGTGCCCTAGGGCCTTGCAAAATCTTAATCCGACCCTGTGCTCAACCAGTCAAATCTGAAACAACCTTCCTCAATCCATCTTTCTACTTATCTATGACCTTCACTCTTTCAAACGCAGAGTGTGTGTGAAAAACTTACCCAGTAAGTAGGCTTTGTTGTGAGTGTGTGTGTGTACAAGTATTTATCTAATTATAAGATTCTTGAAATCTATGTTTTACAAAATTGTGTCATGAAATGTAATAGACTATTTTTATTTTGTTTGACTTGGTTATATAACCTGCCCTGCCCTAATCGAGTAGCTTCCTGTCCATTTGTAATGGGATGAGTGCATATCATTGATTAGATTCATTTATCAAAAACCCATATTTTAAAAATTTAACAGAAGGATTGCGCAAAGTATGCATGATAAAATATTATATAAATATTTACATAAAAAACCCAGTGAATGTTGCAGCTCCAAATGTGCTGCAATCAGGACACAGATATCACAATTCAAAATTTTTAAGAATTTGTGCTTAGGAAGTAACTGGAAATTTTACTCAGTTTGGCAACTGACAAGGTAGCGAGTGGTTGTGTGTTAAGTTGAAATAATGTCTGTAAATAATTCTTAGTTTTTACCGATTTGTATTCTATATATTATGTACATTTTTTATAAATAAATTAATATAATTTTAAACAATTATGGATAAACCTTTATGTTCTAGTTTAATTACATGGGTAAGCTAAATATTTATTTAGGCTATCTAGGCTAATTATTTTTAACTTTGCTTAGGCTTATCAAGTTTTCAGGTCCTGAAAAACCTCGCTTAACTTGGGTTTTAGTTTGGAAATAACTTCACATTTATTATTTAGACCAAACGCCTATTTAGTAAAATAATTAGGTAAGGTCCTAAATTAGTTTACTTTGGTTTAAGCTAAAACTGAAATAGCTCTTATATGTACATATTGAGAAATTTGGCAGAAATTTACCAAATCTGGTGCATCACTTTTTCAAGGTAAAGTACTAGTTTCAGATCTGATGGAGTTACTATTTAGATATATGGGCTAATACTGTTGTATGGGGATTTTGTCTTTTTTCCAGTTCATTAAGATTTGGAGTCGAAAACAAAAACATAAGGATGGCTCAACTTAAAGGAATTGGGTCCTTTATTAAAGTTTATCCCTGTACTACACAATAAGAACCAAACCACCACATATTTACAGTATGTTTTACTTTACAATATAACTATAAAAAGAATCCAGATGTGGTTTGAACACTTCATGATTACTAATCTTAGCAAATCTAGGTTATTATTCATTTTTTGACCCAGTCACACAGCTATAACAGCAATATATATTGAATAACCAATCAAAACTGAATAAGAAAATATATATATTATCTTGTGCAAATTTGTATAAAATATATTTTTTTAAAAATATATTTCCTATTTTTTTGTCAATATATATATATATATATCTACTTGGTGAATATTTCTTATTTTTGGTGATTCTAGCTACTTCTGCGTAATTCAATTTGTCTTGTTTTATAAATAAATCACTTAGTAATTGTTTGTCTGTTCAGTTTGGTTTTTTGTGATGAAGTATGATGTCAGTTATGCATATTTGATTTTGAAGATGTGATCTGCCATATTGCCCTTGATGAAGACTGAGTTTAGATATTTTTTTTAATTGTAGAATAATTAAGATATCTGTGACCTGCCCTAAATGCAATAGTGCTTGTATTTTAAGAAAAACCATTGAAAGGTCTTTAGGTACTATAAAAAATCCTAAAATTAACTTATTTTAGTTTAAGGGTAGGTGAAATTTAGCGGACTACCCATGCAAGGTTGGCACTATTATTACATTATCATTTGTATAATTTAGGTCTTGGTGGGTACGTAAAGATCATGCATCATAAATTGATTGGTCCTAATGTTTTGTGGACAGTTCAGTACATGATACCGGTTAGGTCAACTGTACACCCTTGATGATTGGTTAAGTTAAGTCATGATATTTTCATTTAAATTCGTTAGTTTAAGCAAAAATGACGAGTGCAAACTTTTCTGGTTAATTTTGAGGTGTTTTGTATGAAATTACCATCTGTTTCCTGTGCAAATGCGTAGTTTTCAAGATGATATCTCAAAAACTACGCATTTGCACAGGAAATGGATGGTAGATTCGTGCAGAACACCTCAAAATTGACCAGAAAAGTTTGTGCTCATTGTAAAGAGTGGGTCAAAAAATTAATAATTACCCAAATCTAACCCACCCAAACACCTGTTAGTGTGTTACTGAGCTATTATGAATTCTATCTTTGAGCTAGTGAAAAGTGGGATACATGTCTGTTAGCGTTATGTCCATTACTCTGTTGTGTATCTACAAGGGCAAAATTTTACGAGACAGATGCTCTACCCATACTCATGGTGTAACTAGTGTAATAATAACAGAAATTTTTTCCAATTACAATGCTGGATGAAAGTTAATAGTAGGTAATTTTTTTTTGGTAATTATTTGTTTTAGTGCTCCCTCCTTTCTGGACTAAAACATATTTTTCTAGTTTTTTTTTTTTTTTGTTCAAATCTGAACTTCATTTCTTTGGGAAATGAGCCATTTTTGAGATTTTCAATTTTAAAATTTCTCAAATGCTCATATTCCAAAGAAATGAAGGCTAAATTTAAATAAAAAACACCAGAAAAATATTTTTACCTAACCATGTTTTTTCATAATTTCTTACGGTACCTTAAATACCAGTGTTGGGATATTTGTACATATCAGTGGTGACCAACATGAATTTGTGTAGACATTGTTGAGAGGAATAGTCATGGTTAAACAAGTACCATGCAAGATACTTTGGATAGGATGGGGTTTTGTTGCTAGACTGTAATATCCAGCTCTTCATGTCTTTCCAACAATGCTCAAATTTTTTTTTTGTGAAAAATAATTTTAATTTCCTTGATTTTTATGTTTCCCTGAGGTTTCAAGGTGTCCTGAATATGAATTTGTTAAATTGTCATAGAATGTCATCTATTGAAAATGAAGGGAGCATTAGAATGAATATTAACCTTTTTTTTTTATTAAAAAAAAAAAAAAAATGATCACTAAATTCTATATACTGGTAGTCTTTCATGCTTTGAATAAATGGTTTTGGTAAATAGAAATAAATTTATAAATAATAGTTAAATGTGGGACTAGGTGGTGCAGCATATAGTCATTAGGTTTTCACCTTGCTTGTGTGTGGTGGATGGGTGTTCCAAGTTGTAAGGTCTAGGCTAGGGGCCTTAGTTAATTATTACCATATTATATGGAAGGTGTCAAGTCATTTGAAAATGTGACAAATTTTATAATCATAATTATGCAAACAAAAAAGAATTTAATTAGTGAAAGCAAAAATTCTAAGGTATGGTAATTACTCTAACCTACCATAAATTACAAAAAACTACTTGCATTTTTTTTTTTATGTAAGAAGGGCAGTGTGACCATTTTTTTTTTTCTTCAGAATTTACTAAATCATTACATAAAAATACTAAAAAGATTATATATATATATATATATAAAAAAAATTAAATAAATAAATTTGCAGAAAGTTTATTCCGTTTTAGTCAACATTTTTATACATTTTGTTATATAATTTTACCACTTCTGTAGGATTGAAGTTAGTGCAGTCCATCTCATCTTTCAGTCCTTTCACAAATATCATGGATGCAACACCATTCACTATGGATTTGTTTCTGATTTGTTTTTATTAAAGACACCTGCAAAAATATCCACTCAGCATTGGCTACAGGGATTGATAGTACGCAGGCCTTTTAATTAGGCTACACAAATGAAGATATTTTTGCGTTTTATTAATTTCTCCCCAAAAGCTGTCCATTAAAATGGCAGGATTTTTTTTAAAGATATATGAAACATCATCTGATAATTGTAACCTACGCAATTCACTATCCAGTGACTCTATCTGCTGTTCATTTTTGATGATATTTAGGAAATGGTTATCAATTTCTGGTATTACACTCCTATTCATTTCCATGTTGAGTATAACCTGAGGATCAATACAATCCAATTTTTCCAGGAAACTATTTTCAAAAGGCAAATGATTCTTTAACTGACATGAGAGTTCAATTAAGAACTGAATTTTTTTTTTATAAATTGTTGCTTTTCATTGACATAGGACTCAAGTTTTGTTAATTCATTTGATGCTGCCACACTAATAAAAATTTCATGAAGGGGTAGGTAATTTACATTTGATTTTGAGTCCAAATCCTTTAGTGAAGTTAGTCGCACATACTTCATTTTCATAAAATAAGACCGCAAAGTTTTATACATTTTTCCTAAATCTTTGTATATCTTATGAGTATTTGGATGGCTACTTTGGTGAAGGATATTAAATTTTGAACATAATGTTAGCACTGAGGTTAGAAACAAAAGATACATTTTTGTAAAATGATTAGATAAATGGTGGAACAAAGTTTGAGACTGCAAGTCGATCAGTAAGATGCTGATCTTGAAAATATAATTTTAATGTATTCCATTGTTCCAATATTCTAGAACAGCAAGAGTGAAATGACAGCCATCTGATATCATACATTTTGATAATTCTATGATTTTCAGTTTCTGTAAAATTTTTAAATGCTTTAAAATCACTATGATGATTAGCGTTATGAGCAAAATAATTATGTACATCCCGAACCATTTGTTCAACATACCTTGGAAGTTTCAATGTTGTATAGCTTACAGCCTTTGTTGTTGAATGGCAAACACATTTCATAAAAAGACAGTGGTTATTTACCTCAACTGCAAGTGTTTTTGTTATGCTTGAGTCAGTTGATTCATCAATAATAAGAGAGAATTTTTGCTGTGGAATTGATTTAACATCCCGCATCATTTCTCCTTTAAATTCTTGAGCAAGAACATTATATGCTAATGCTGTGCATTTAGTTCTCTTGCAGGAAAATTCTTTTGCAATTGCTGAGTCATAAAAAGCAAATGATATTTTGGAAATATGGTCCTAATAGAGTCTTGCCTAATTGTGTCAAAGGCCTTCGCCAGATCTATAGATGTTAATACACAATGTACCCTTCATCTGAAGGACACACCACAAGATCTGCGTACTCTCCCAGACCCTGTCCAATGGAACGAAGGCTTTCTACTGGGGATGAACCTGTACCTGCCCCTGTATCCGTTGGTCCAACAGCTTTAGCGTACAATCTTAACCACAGCGACCCGATGGTGAGTGGCCACCAGTTTCCTACCTCTGTGGGATTCCCTTTCTTAAATAATAAAATTGTTCTACATTCTTTACAATTGTTTGGAATTTGTTCCCCTCCCAACCATCTGTTGAAGATTGCCGCAATCTAGTGGGGGAGGCTAGGGCCTGCAGGTCCTCCACCATCACCCCATCTGGACCAGGTACTGTTTGTCAATATTGCTTCGTCTTCTTTCTCTTCCTCACTGAACGATGCCAATCCAACCTCTGGATCAGCATACCTTAACCCCGCTGGTTGCCAATGCCCCAAATCCTCCCCTGCTACCTCCAATCTACTCTTATAAAATTCCTCCACCTGCTCCATCACAGGTGGAGCAGGATCATCTTCCTCGAGGGTCCCATCTAAGATCTTCTTGATGGTACATTTTGGTTGTCTTCTCAATTGTTGTTGGCATGTCCGAAAATGTTCAGCCCCCTTCCTGCCTGAGTTCCCACCCCTGGCTTACCATGTTTAGGCACCTGTGCCTGACCCCCAGGCCTGTGTGCCTTCTCTTCTCTCCACCCAATCATACATGTCACCCATGTCTCCCACACTGAAGAATCCAGCTGGTCAGGTCTTCACTCCAGTTCCACCTCCAAATACTCTACCAGGGCAGCTGGCACTCCTTTCTCACCACACACTTCATTAATTAACCCACTCAAACCACCACCTCCCTCCTCTGCTCACCCCTGCTCCAGTCCTCTTCTCACTCCTCCACCTCTCACCTCTTCACATTGCTCCCTACTCGGAGAGCTCTGCGGGGAAGATTCCAAGGACAATGATCCATTCCCCGAGCTCAACAGGGAGGAACCCTCCAGTAACTCCGTGACACACTGCTGATGGTGTGGCTGGTGCTGCATAGATTCCACCACCACGATGGTCTGCTGGGGCAAGAGCCCCTGCAGATACTGATTGAGGTTTCGTACTCACTGCCACCTCCTTCTGTGCTAGATCTTCCCGCTCCATTGTTGACCATTTCCTAGATTTTTGTGGATGCAGCTGCGCCTGCCTTGCTTCTGGGTGTTTCCTCGCATGGATGCACAGCGAGACCTGCAACCCCTCTAAACAAGAGGCCACAGATCTCTCATTCTCTTCATCCATTATCATCCTCCTCTTCTGGCTGTTCTTGTTGCTGCTTGCAGTATCGTAGATGGGTTCCCACAGATCTTGAATTCCCAAATTTAATACCACACTTGTTACTTATATTCAATCTTGCATTTAGGGTGCTTCTTTCTTGCATGGACCTGCAGGCCTCTCACGCTCGATTCCATTTCCCTACAAAGGGTACATGCTCTGCCTTTTTTACTTCCTTTGAGACTGAATAGTTTTTGAAATATTTTGAAACAGAAGTGCATCCTCCAAACCCCTTCATTGCATTCACGTGTTTCTCTGTCACAGCATGGGCCTTCAGTGTAGCTATATACATGGTTGTAAATTGCACCTACATGCCTTGCAATGTGCTTGCTTCACTTTTTCGTTCCCTAAAGCAAACCAAAATTTTTTTATTATATATTATACATATTCTACAATCTACATATTACAAAATTCTCATGAAAATATAATTTTGAAGTGGTGTGAGAATTAGAATAAAAATTCAACATTCCATTATCTTTAACTTTTGCCTCTTGCCTTATGCTAGTATATCCAAAGTGATATTTAACTGCAGAAGTTGTCAGCCATGATTGAAATTCTGGTAATGATTCCCAAGAAACTTTGTAATTTTGTTTGTAATGGTCTCTCTCTTTTAGTAGTTCCTGAAGACATTATTATACATAAACAGGCTATAATCATTGATATTCACAGATTAGTAATTATGTAAATTTAAAAGTTTGGTCATTAGTATATAATTTACATAAATCATCATTATCAATTAGCAAGCACAATCATTTACTGACATCTGACTCACAGAAACAATGACTGATGCAGCATATTTTCATTGTCATTTTGAATTAATTGAGAGTATCATTTTTTCTCAACTTCTATAAAAATAAAATACTAAATATTTACTAGTAAACATCCCGAATTTACTAAACAATTACTAAATATCCAGAATTACTAGAAAAAATACTAACTAATCAAATTTTCATGAAAATTTACTTGGTAATAAAAATACTAGATCTGGTCACACTGAGGAAGGGGGGCACTAAGGGCGAGTGCTTGCAAAAGTGACCCCCTCCACAGAAGATGGAGAGAGCCAAAAACAAGGTCTCCAAGGCTTGATAAAGCCCTTTTTTTTTTTTTTTTTTTTTTTTTTTTTTTTTTTTTTATATAAAAATTTTGAAAAGGTTTTGAAAGATGGATGTATGTTTAGTGAGGAATAGAAGGTGTGTGTGAGAGCATGCTGGACTGCTCACAGGGTAGATAAGGCATGGAAAAAGGTCAGCTATGGAGGATAGTCAGGAGGAATGGGAGTTCCAGCATTCCCTCATGCTTAACATCACCCCAGACTACTTCCCTGGTCAATTGGTGTCTACAATCTATCTAATTATTCCAATCTTGTATGTGGTTGTATGCTTAATTAAAAGTCTAATAAGCAATTTATTTTTTAAAAATAAAACATAAAAAATTGTCCCCTATTGTCAACCTTAGCCCAATGCTGTCTACATATATCATTCACTTATATACATAATGTACCTTATTAGGCTAGTCCAATATTCTGTATGCTGAAATGGATGTAATGTGACAGTAGCTACAATGTAAGTGTGGAAATGCTTGTCTCGACATTAAATAACTTGTAGGTATAAATTATTGGAGGGAAAGCATGATCTGCTTCCGTATTTACAGTTTAAGAACTTGAAGAATATGCATGCATGCATGCATGTTAAATATCTTACATGTCACTGTCAAACAAGCACTTAGTTTGTGTGCGCTTCCTGGCAAAAATATACCAATCAATAGCTGGTTTTAATAACTCAAACTGAAATGAGTATTCAGAAGTGGTCATATATGAATGAATGTGAGAGTAATTGAAGGGTAAAAAGGGCAAGACTGCTACATGCTTTGTCAGGAACATGGCATGTAACCCCTCAATTGGAACTTTACTATAATTTAAATGGGATTATCAAACAATGTACTTATCTTTTGATAGCCTGGTTAGTTTAAATTAACATTTCTTTGAGCAATGTCTGACTTCAAATTTGTTTTGTGCAAATCACTGGCTTTTATCAATTAACTATTGAATTATGAACATGCTCTTAATTCACTTTCATTTTGTATTGAGCACTCAGGGCTAATTCTGTTAAATGTATGAATATCTTGTGCATCTTCATATCACAACTGTTCAGTAAACTCTAAGCTCAAATGATGTATATAGGGCCTATGTATAAAGAATGTCCACTGGTATTATTTTTGATATGACATCATTGAAATGGGTGAACTTTCCACTGATTTTGCCTGGCAAAACTGATGTGGCTACAAAACTACTTGTGTGTATGTATATAATGTGTGTGTGTGTGTAAACCTCGCTTAATGCGAGTTCGATATACGCCAAATGCAGTTAACACAGTTTGAAAAAAAAAAAACCATCTCACTTTGCGAGGGCTAAGAATCAGTTACCGCGGCATAGCAACAAAGAGTCTAAACATTTCTTGAACAGTATTTTTATATGACGCGCCAAAATCACAGCAGCCAATCATACGACTCTGGCTAAGGAATTCACTTTAAAGGAACTTGAAAGCATTTTTAAAGACATTGAAAGTGCCAAAGAAAAGATGCTGCATGTGGAGCCTAACATGGAAAGAAGCATGGCAATTCAACATGGTATTGAGAAGATGCTAGTGCCGTACTGTAGGCTTTACGATGACAAGAAGAAAGCCAGCAGAAAGCAAACAACTTTAGATAGGTTTTTTCTAAGCAGTAAAAAATAATTTTTCATGTATTTTTGTGTTAATTATCCAATAAACCTTCAGTTTTACTAGTTTATCATTCCAACAGAAGCAAACAACTTTAGATATATTTTTTTTCATGTGTTTTTGTGTGTTAATTATGCAATAAACCTTCAGTTTTACTAGTTTATAATTTTTCTTTACATTTTTAAAAGGCATTGAATGCATAATTTATGAAAAATGAATGCATTTTTAAAGTTTTGGTAAAAATTCTTGGTCATGGGACAATTTAAATTTTTCCCATTTGTTAAGTTCACTTTACCAGTCCCACATTACTGCATTAAGCGATGTTTACCTGTATTTGGTAAGTTATTATTTACATCATATAGTAAGTTATTCCAAAAATCTACTTGCTACTCTGCCTGAAAAGTTTTTAAATTTTTTTATATATAAATATAATCGATAAAGCTTAAACATTTTCTCATTTTTTGTTCTGACTTTAATAAGAAAAAGTTAGCTACGTATAAATCATGTATGGTAAAGCTAAAATATTTTGAACATCTGTAGATACCATATAGATCTCCTCTTAAACAAATTTTCTCAAAACTTTCACTATATGGTATTCTAACCCTCTTAAACTCTGGGATAAGTTTGGTCGTTGTGCATTGCATACCTTCAGGCATATCTGTATCCTGCCCATGGTGAGGTGACCAGGCTTGACTGTAGTATTGCGAATGAGACCTAACATTATATTACATTTGGACAAAATGAAGCCACTTTGGCATAGCAAGGTTATCAAAGTCAAATAAAACTACTTTTATTGGGCCTAGTAATATGAGGGGTGGTCAGAAAATAAGTTTACATTGTGTATAATTTAATAACTAAAGGACCAACATTGATTATGCTTATATCAGGTGAATTTGTTAATCATTGTTGGCAACACTGCAAGTTGATTTGGCTGCCATCTACCATACATTGGTTATACAAGTCAGTTGAACATGGTGGCTCAACTGGAACAGGGCCCTGCCCTATGGAGCAGTCCAGGATGTTTACGTTTAATGGCTACTCATAAATGTTCCTATGTTGAATAATATGCAGTTGTATTGATTGTTGTGCCTTTGTGGTCCCAAAACACAGTACCTAACTATTTTGCCAGCAGACCTCACAATCTTGAACTTCTTTGGTCGTGGGGACCCAGGGTGTTTCCATTCCATGCTGGCACATTTTATTTCTGGAGTATGGTGGTGAACCTATGTCTTGTCTCCTGTGACAATACACTTGAGAAATTCTTAACCACTGATAGACTCGGAATATCATTGCAGAAATGACACAGCACTGTTCCAGTGGAGCTGCCATGTTCAATTGACTTGTATAACTAGTGATGAGTCATTTTTTAGTCTTTTTTTTTTTTTTATCATTTTTTGTTTAAAATGAAGGTACTGTTTTTTATTTTTTTAACTTATTCCATATTTTTTCTTCCTTTTAATCTAATAAATATATTAGTATTACCTATGATTTACTATACTACCATGCTTATACGGTTATATCTAGTATATATAGTCATCTTTTAGAAAAATTGAATCACGCAAAAAGTATATAATATAAAGGAAAAACAAACCCTCATTTTTTATATGTATATATTTTTTAACTAGAACATAAAACATTCTTCCTTGTTTCAAACAATATACATAATCATGATTGGCAAGAGTACCAGTATATATATTCCAGATAGAAAAGGAAAAAATTCACCTTTTTTTTAACTTTTGTTAACCTAATGTTGTTTAACCTTCATTTCCATGGAAGAATCATCACTAGATTGGGTAGAGCATATATGCTAGTTTCAATATCATAGGTACTGGTAATATACATAATAAATACATAATAAATACATAATATTGGTATAAAACAATATATATAATTGTGATTGGCAAGAATACCAGTGTGTATATATATATTCTTACTTCGTAGCCCCCGGGTTCTCTTATGCGAACCCGGCGGCACTCGGGTATCCTGCAACCACCATGGGACGGGTCCATAGGTCTCGTAGAGAGGTAATGTTGGAGTTGTCTTTGTTGAGAGAGAGTGTGGCAGTGTAAGAGTAGGTGTTCTGTGTCCTCAGGGTGGGAGGTGTCAGCTAGGTGAGTCTGTGTCTGTATTGTTGGAGGGAGGGGTGGTGGCCTGAATGGAGCCTGGCCAGAGTAACTCTTGTTTTCCTTGGGAGGGTTTGTTCACTCTGATGGACTACAGGGGGAGTATCGTGAAGGACAGTGTTGTGTGGTTGGTTGAGTAGGTATTTCTGGGTAAATTCTGTGTGGAGATGTTTAATGGGGTTGATGTTTGAGGGGGGATATTGTTCAGTAGCTGGGAATAGTGAGTAGCAGGAGTATGTTTTTTTTTGCCGGGTGGGGATTGTGTAATGTGAGATGGTGACAGGGGTGGTCTGGGGCCAGTGCTCTGGAGAAGAATTGAGTCCGTCATGTTCATGTGGTGTTTGATGGAGTATTTTCATATCTGCATGTAGATGTGGGATGGGTATGGTTCGGAGGTAGCCAGTAATGCTTCTGAGACCTCTGTTTTGTGTGGTCTGTATCTTTTTCTGGTTTGTGTGGGAGATGGATGGGGACCAGGCGGGGGCAGTGTAAGTTAGGATAGTACGTACAAACTGTTTGTATAGGATACTAAGGGATTCATTCTGCTGACCGAATGTTGTGGAGGTGAGTGTTCTGAGAGAGTTGAGTTTTTTGTTGCTTTGGAGCAAATGTTTGATATGTGAGGGGAAAAGGACATGTGTGTATCTAGGGTGAGGCCAAGGATTGTTGGGGTTCTGCATAGGAGGAGACGTGGACATGGGGGGAGAGAGGTTGTTGGAGGTCGTGCATGAAAAGGTTGAAGAGGATTGGAGAGAGTATGGAGCCCTGTGGGACGCCATTGTATAGTCTGTAGGTTTTGGATGAGTGTTGTTTGTGTATGACTTTGCCAAGTCGGCCTGCAATGAGATTAGTAAGCCATTTCTTGTCATTGGTGGGGATGTCGAGATCAATAATCTTTTGTGCAAGAATGTGGTGTGGGACAGTGTCAAAAGCTTTGTTGATGTCGATGACAACAAGGACTGTGCGGGCAGGGGGAGATAGTTGGTTGAAGCCATCAAAGATGTTGGGTTAGGTTTGTAAGAAGCATTGTGGTGGAGTGGGTGGACCTGAAGCCGTGTTGCGTTTGTGAAAATGTAATGTGTGGTTGTATGCGTCTTAATATCAGTTTTTTGAGGACTTTGGAAATGGTTGAGAGAAGGGAGATTGGCCAGTATGAAGCAGGTAGGTTGGGGGGTTTATTGGGTTTCAGTATCGGGATGATGTGTGCCAGCTTCCAGGTAGAGGGTATGATATTGTGAAGCCAGGAGTAATTGAATATGTTTGTGAGGGCTGCAAGAGCAATTGGACCAAGGTGTTTGAGATGTATGTTTGAAATGTGGTCTGGGCCTTCGGCATGAGTTTTTAAGGGATTTTATGGCTGCAGCTGTGCCTTGGGGTGTAAATGGATGTGGTTGTTGTGGGTTGGCCGAGAGTTTCCGTATGTTTTTGAGGATTTTTCTATTATTGGGAATAGTGATTTTATGGCTAATTTTTGAGTAGTGGTGCATGAGTAGGTTGCAGTGTTTTTGTGGGGATGGAATTTGGTTACAGTTGGAAAGGAGAGCTTCGTGTGTGGGGGGTGGGTTAGTATGTGGTGTGGATTTTTTTCAAGGTTTTCCAAAGTTGGGTGCTGTTGGTCTTGTGATTGAGTGTAGTTAAATAGGATTCCCAGTTTTCTGACTGTTTAGTGTTAATTAGATTTGTGATATCAGTGTTAAGGTGGTGTATGAGGTCGGTGTCTTCTGCAGTGGGACTGTGTTTCTGGCGTAATGAGTTTCTTTGTTTGATTAGATTGTGTATTTGTGGGGAGAAGTTTGGGTTGAAGTTTCCTGTGTCCTTGTGGGATGAATTGTTTGCTAGCACGAGTGATAGTGTTTATGTGGGTGGTAGCCTTGTCTATAGAGGGGAAATTAGTAGTGGAGAATTCCTGGAGCTTATTTTCAATGTATTCTGTAAAAGAAGGCCAGTTTGCATGTTTGTAGTTAGTGTATGTTTGTTTGAAGGATGGGTGGTGTGTTGATAGGTGATTAGTATTGGGAGGTGATCGGAGGGGAGGTGGTGTAATGTCTGCCATGTTGTGCATGTGTGTAGGGATGGTGAGCAGAAGGTAATGTCTGGGAGGTGTGTTGTTGGTTGTGTTGCAAGGGTTTGCATGTGGTTGATTCCTATTGTTGAGGATGTTGTATGTATGAAGATCATCTAGGAGTAGCGTGCCACGAGTGTCTGGTATGTGAGAGAGGAGAGCCATGTCGGGTGATGAGCATTGAAGTGCCTCCCACAATGTGGTTCTCGTATTGTGTAAGTGGTTGCAGGGGGGGCTCGTAGTGTGGGGGCAGTGAGCAGAGGTAGAGGGGGGTATGTATATGTTTGAGATGTGAAAAGTGGAGGATTTGATTTTGATTTTGATAGTCTGGATTTTTAGGGTAGGGTCATTATTAAGGGGGCGTGTGTGTGCTGCGTTATATTTGTGTAGGGATGTCTTATGGATGAGTGTGATAAGCCCATGTTCTATGGGGTTAGTGTCCTGTCTTAATGTGAGTAATTGTTGAAGGCTGGGAGCCTGGTGTCTGGTGAGAGTTTAGTTTCTTGGATAAGTGCTATATGTATATTATATGTGTGGAGGAGAGAGAGTTGAGTTCCTGGTGTTTGTTTTTGATGCCATTAATGTTTATTTGCAAAATGTTTAGTGTGTTTTGGGTGGGGTATGTGTGGTTGGTTGTGTTGAGGGTTAGCTAGACAGTGCTGGCATGCCCATTGGGGTGTGTAGAATTGTACTGAGGGTAGTGATGTGCAGGAGACGTGTAGCCATTCTGAGCATTGACAGCAACGGACTGACCATTGGTTTCACCTGATTTGATGTTGGCAGGTAGGGCATGTGTAGGAGTGGGGTCCGGGGTTGGATTCAATGTCACTGGCTAGTAGGAGGAGAAGGGAGATGATGGCCGGGACATCATTCCCATGAGCTAGAAAAATGGAAAGGAGAGGATAGTGTTGCGTGTAGGGAGAGAGAGAGTTGGGTCGAGACCCATGGAACCTGGTCCAGGGACCGGGGGACGGCCTGAGGCCGCGCCCCCCAAAACAGGGGGCAGGGGAGATGTCTGGATTTGCAGAGTGGCTCCCCAAGGTCGACTGGTGCTGAAGGTTGGCCATCCTCCTTGGGGTCGTCTCTCTGGCAGCTTCGCGACGAGCATGCTCCAGATGTCATTTTTTTGTTTAAAATGAAGGTAGTCTGTTTTTTATTTTTTTAAACTTATTCCATATTTTTCTTCCTTTTAATCTAATAAATATATTAGTATTACCTATAATTTACTATACTATCATGCTTTGCTTATATGGTTATACCTAGTATATATAGTCATCTTTTAGAAAAATTGAATCACGCAAAAAGTATATAATAGAAAGGAAAAACAAACCCTCATTTTTTATATGTATATATATTTTTTAACTAGGACATAAAACATTCTTCCTCGTTTCAAACAATATACATAATCGTGATTGGCAAGAGTACCAGTATATATATTCCAGATAGAAAAGGAAAAAATTCACTTTTTTTTTTTTTTTAAACCTTTTTGTTAACCTAATGTTGTTTAACCTTCATTTCCATGAAAGAATCATCACTAGATTGGGTAGAGCATATATGCTAGTTTCAATATCATAGGTACTGGTATAATATACATAATAAATACATAATACTGGTATAAACAATATATATAATTGTGATTGGCAAGAATACCAGTGTGTGTGTGTGTGTATATATATATATATATATATATATATATATAATATATGTCCAAATAGAAAAATAAAAAAAAATATTCATCTTTCTTTAACCTTTGTGTTAACCTAATGCTTTTAACTTTCATTATCTGATTCTATTTCCATTGAAGAATCATTATCACTAGATTGATTAGAGCATATAGTTTCAATATCACAGGTACTGGTACTTATTGCAGATTTGGATGTTGACGAAGCCAATGTAGCACCATGTTTTACTTCTTTCTTGGAATTTGCATTTTGGGATATAAATACTAGCTTTGCTCCTCTGTGCTTAATCAGTTTCTTATGACTGTATGGATATTACTGTGTGCTAAATGATCTCGGAGGTAATGAAAGGGCGAAATAGAGGTGTATGAGTTTGTGTAGGTATATATGTGAGTATGCATGCGTATGTATGGGGTATATAAGATATAAATATGTGTATATAAGTATTTATGTATATATTGGTATATATGTATATGGGTGTATGTATATATATGGATGGTCTTGGGGGGGGGGGTGTCATTGTGGGTCTAAAGCAGTGGTTCCCAACTGATTTTGGGCCATGCCCCACCTAAGCATTTCTAAAACCCTGATGCCCCCCCCTGTGATATTTAATTTTTGTTATTCAAAATTTTACTGTTATTCACGTGAAGGAAGCTTAAAAGGCCATTAACTTGGTCTCTAAACAAGCTTCCAAAGAACATGGCATCCATGAAAGAGAAAAATAAAAAATGAAAGGACAGCTAAATAAATAAAGTTTCCAAACATATAATAGAGAACTGGAATGCAGAAATAGAAAATATTTGAATGAAAAGTTATTCTGTAATACTTTGATCATTTTAATTATTGAACTAATAATAATGAAAAATAAAATTTGAGCTCACCTAAAAATGTCTGTTAGTGAGATCCTTGTGCGTCATGTCTGCTACAGAGAGATTTTATATCAGGCACCAATTTAGTCAGCTTAAGTCTCAAGTCTCAAGTCTCCTCGTTTAGTGATATCCAGTCGATTTCTTTTCTTCAATAACAAATCATTTACAGCACTAAAGCCACATTCAGCTAAATATGAAGATGGGAAGGGTAACAACAATTTTCTTGCAAAGTTGGTTGAATGTGGGTATTTAGTTTCTGTCTCATCACAAAGCCATGCCATCACCCCTTTTATATTGAATAAAGTTTTAACTGACTCATCATTTTGCATTTCTGAGAGTTCTTCTTGGTACTGCATCGAAACATCAGATATATCCACTAGCATTGGCTGCATCACCCATGTTGGAAAATCAATTTTAAATCAGAAAATCTTTCTTTAAAATCAGAGGCCATTATTTTCAGATGATCCACAATGACAAGTACAGCAGCATCAGTCACCTTACATTTTTTTAGCAATGAAACTGGTCAAAAATTTTGTGAGAAATGTTTTTTTGACATACCTCGATAAATGTAACGAAGCCAAATATCTTCGTCTTTGCATCTACAAGAGTTTTGTTTGATCCTTGAAGTTGTTTATTCAACATATTCAGTTTTTCAAAAATATCTGTTAAATAACTCACAAATGCTTTACCATCAACGGTTAGCAGGTGCTTCATTTCAGGCTTGTCACTTAAAAAGTCACTAAGAACATCAAATAGGTCCATGAATCTTTCAAGCAATTCCCCTTTGAGAGCCACCTTACCTCAGTGTGAAGTAAAGTTTCACATAGTCTGCATTTTCATTTTCACAAATTGCTTGAAGAGACGCTCACTTTTGCATTAGCTTTGATAGCATTGATACATTTTATAACTGAGCGTAGTACCTCATTAAGAACAGGAGTAATATTTTTGGACACTAAGTTCTCTCTATGAATAACACAGTGCACAAGAAGCATTTCTGGATTCTCATCTTTCATCAATTTAAGCAGCCTTTTTTCTTGCCTATCATAATAGGGAGCACCATCTGCAGCACAAGATGTTATGTTTTCTATTGGTATATTATTGACGTGTAAGTGATTGTTTAGCTTACCATATATATCAGCGGCGGAAGTGGTGGTTTCTAATGATTTACAGAATACCATTTCTTCAGCAAATTCACCTTTATCAATATATCTTGCATATGCTAACAATACGACCTCACTGTCTCTCAGAGTTGATTCATCCATTTGTAGTGAGAAATATCTTGATTTCAGCTTTTCAACAAGTTGTGTTTCAATATCTTCACTCATTTCATCTATTCTTCTACTAACAGTATTGTTACTGAGTGGCATGGCTTTAACAGCGTTGTCATCTTTTTCCAGGACTGTTTTAAGAATGTTGATATTGATGGTGTAATTAAATCCTCTCCTATAGATGATTTTTTCCACATTTAGCAATGAGTAAAGAAATTTCATAACTAGCCTCAAGAGTACGACTGACGCTAACAGTTTGTGTAGTAAACAGAGACTTTATGTTGATCTTTTGCAAACTTCTCCTTTAAAGACTTAAAGTAATTTAAATCTGAATTTACATACGCACTATGTTTTGCCTTCAAATGCAACTCAAGACGACCTGGTTTCATTGATTCGTTGGTCAAGCATTGTTGGCATAAGAGGCAGAAAGGTGACCGGTCATCATGGATAGCGGGTATGAATCCAAATTTTAAATATTCCTCTGAATATGACGAACTTTTTTTTTACTTGCACTACTCATTTTATGCATAGGGTTTGTGACTGAAATAAATAAAATTATAAATTAATTAAAGAAGTATCCAGAACAAAAATTTCTGAATGAGGAATATGAATGTCAACGAAAACGAATTATTATAGAAACAGTCCAGTGTTTTGGCGTACTGGTATAAATGCAAGATACTGCTAATTTACATAATTGCTGAGTTCGATAATATAAAGAAATAAAAATAAAAATATATTCATTTCTTTTGGTTTGCCAAATTGTAATATATCACATTAATTCACACATAAGTCACATATTATTATGAAAAAATTCAGAACAACACGGTATTATGGTGGACGCACGGCCAAACGTAAACACACTAAGAAGCAAACTGAATGCTCACACACGCTGATTGGCCGAGAAAACATTGGCTCATCCGGCGACATGCGTCCCGTCCTCTCCTTGGTCGACCGAGACACGCGAGTGTGGGGAGACGGAAATACTTTGTGTACCAATTACAATATACATACATACACACAATATTTTTATGTATACAACTATATATGCACCGTATGCATTAACACGCACACACACACACACACACACACACAGACTCACTATAAAACAATTCACTGTTAATAATTCATTCTCGGATTGCCCGTAGTCTTTGGTATAGTAAGCCGAAGGGTGCACGTCCTACGCATGCCCCACCAAAATATTACCATGCCCCACCGGTGGGGCCTGCGCCCCACGTTGGGAATGACGGGTCTAAAGGATAGTTAAGTGGGAGATTCAAAATCTGAGGCATGGATGGGAGTCCTGGAAAGGTTGGACAATGGGCAGTCAGCTCCCAGCCAATGTTCTCGCAAGTTTAACGGATCTCAAGATACAAGACTTTCAGTGTAAGAAAGAGGCCAGTTTTTTTCTGTAAATAGGCTGAAAAGGACATTCTATACTGGTACCATATGGCCTATTTTATTTTTATAATATCATTGCAAAAGTATACCTTATAATTAAATTGGCAATATCTATATTAATTAAAAAAAAAAAAAAAAAACTTTTTAACATCACTATGTATAACCAATGTACAGTAGATGGCAGCTGAATTGGCATGGTGTTGCCAATGATGATTAATGAATTCACCTGATACAAACCTAATCAGTGTTAGTCCTTTAGTTATGAAATTATACACCATATAAATTTATTTTCTAATCACCCCTCGTATTTCGTAAAATTTTACAAAATAAGTTTCCTGTTGGCTAATCATTAATGTATTTACAAAGTATAGTAGGATGTAGGCTTGTACAGTATTTAAGTCTTAGCTAAATATGCATTATTTACTCAATTTAGAATCTATCCTTTTCACTCTACATCTATTTCTTAAATATTTAAGGGGATACTAGGCTACTAGTATTGGTAGCTATTCATTATTCCAAAAATCAGAATTTTGTAACAATCTACAAATCTATTTTCTAATCTTATATCTGAATTCTTCTTTCAGACAAATAATAATATTTAATTAGCTACTGTATAGGTACCGTATCAAATTGTCTAAACCAGAAAACATTTTCAACACCTAGGCCTATATCATCCCTCTTAAACATACTCAAAACTAATCCTGTCCAGCCTTTTTAATCTTTAACTGTATTCTAATAGCTAAGGACAAGTGGTGATCCTACATTCCCCACCTTCAAACATACCAGTATCTATTAGGCCAGGTCAAAATTTTATTTTGAAAAAGTACCTACATTGTGAGGGATTTGAATGGAACGCAGGAACCCCTCATAAATTATTTTGCTGTTTAAAGCCTCCTACCCCCTGGCACAATTTTTCACTTTTGAGCTATATTGAAGAATATTCCATTTATATGAGACTTAGGTACTCTACATTCAGGTTTTCTGATGATACAAATTTTTATTAATGTATATTTTATTTAATGTACAGTATTAGGCAAATTAAGTGCAACAATATATTCAAAAGAAAAAAAAATTAGAGGCATACGGTAATAAATATGTTAAAATTCAATTCACTTTTTCATTGTTCCTTATCACATCAAAAGAAGAAATTTTCAGTATCATTAGGAAATTTGTTCGTTTCTTACTTGTTCCCATTGGGCTTTCCATTCAAACTTGGGCAGTTTTTTACTTTATTCTAATGAGTTTAAGAACTTTTGATGGTTGTCATATCCTATTCTTTCCTGACATGCCTTTACTAGGTTCACTGCCCTTTCCACACTTTGACTGTGGCATGGAAAAGAAGCTATCTCCAGTTGCTTACATTGAGCCTGTAGTAGCTCATTGTCACTAAAATTGTTTAGCAGCAGCAGTGGAGGAGTAATGATCTTTTTGCCAATTGATCATCTTGGTGTAGTCAATAGACTGGAAATTGAGTTTTTGAGGCAACTCAAGTTTCTGGTACCTGAAAATCCTGTTCTTGAAAGGATGATTTTCTGAATAGCTTGCTCCCTAATTTCTAGTCTCTTATCAGTTACCATTGATACGAGTATATTTTCTGGGTGGGCAAAGTAGGTGTTATTCTTTAATACTGGTTCTATGATTGATCTATGTTGTTCATCTAAATTTCAAAGCAAGCACATTAAATGCCAAAAGTTATATGCACCATCAGTTGCATTAGGATGAGATTTTATCCAAAACCACCCTGGAGCATAGAGCTGCATAATGATCTTGACTATACCTTGAAGGTTTTTATCAGGATTTGGTGTTGAGATATATAATCAAAGGACCCTGTTGGCTAGAGTTAGCCAGTGAGCATGGTGAAGGGATTGAGTGGACAGATCTTGAGAAATGTGTCTAGTTTGCACTGCCACACACACATCATAGATATATCTTTGACCACTGCTTAGCTATTCACAACATTTGCTGGAATTTCTTTTTCCCTTTATGTAATAATATTTGACTACCTCCAATTTTGTTAAATCTGTTTTCAGTTTATTCCCAATTGAACTCTCAAAAGTATTTGGACCTGTTGTTTTACCATCAATGGCTTTGTAGATGTGCATAAAAGGCAACTTATTCAAATGCAAGAGCCACACCAACCACTGCACTGCTCTGTTAAGATGAATTTCAACCAGTTTTATGGCTCCACCCATTTTTCCTGTATTTACAAGTGCCATCACACAGTAAAGCTTTGATTAGTATCTGTGCTGTTTGAGTCTGTGATAATAGTTATCAACTCTTCTGCTATGCAGTGAGCAGTTTCATTATTTGGTGTGACATGGTCTACATAGATGCTTCCAGGTTCTTTCACAATAAGTGTTCTTTTATCTTTCCACTTTTAGTTAGTGTTGTCTTTCCTTCCATCAAATCCAAGGTGCTTCATCTTCAGGTTTTTGGATTTAGACCTAAAAGTATTTGTTTCACCCATGTGATTTCTTTCTTTCTGTTAAGCATGTTGGTGTGGTTAAGGATCCCCATATCTTTTAAAGCTGCATTGACTACAACTTACACGATAATGATCTGCTGTTAATGCTAGGTTTTTATAGGAGTACATGTTCTGAATATTCTCAGTCAATTCTAAATTGGCCTCATAATCTACATTTCATGTCTTTGGTATTTTCTATAAATTCCAATGGTAAAACATTGGTGGTTTCAGTCATTTCTTGTGCTTTTAGTTGATTGCTTTGTGCTTCTTGGGCTCTTGCTAAAAATCTTTGTTTAACTAGCTATGTGATCAATTGGTCCTAACTGATTTTTTCTTTTTTGACCCATAAAGGACTCCCATTTTGCCATTGGTATTTTATCGTTACACCTGCAGGATTTCTTATCAATTCCCTTATCATAGCATTCACGAAGATATATCAAAAATTTCATCATACAGAGCTACTTTTAAGGCAAAATTTTCATTTCTTCGGTGTAACAGCACCTTGTTCAATTTTGAGGCTTCTTCTATTAGTCGATTGACTTTAAGATAGATACCTTTGGTGTTAATCATAGGAAAAGAAAATTTCATCCAAATGTCTTCTATCTTTTACAACAACCCTGTAACAATCATTAGCAGTTGCTGGTCCTTTTGATTTAGCTTCTTCATGACCGCGCACAAAAAGGTAGTGTCTCACAACATTTGCTTTTGAAGGAGTCATGGCTGCTGGGAATTTGGTAGGATATCCAAAGGCTGCATTTGAGGACTTGCTTCTAGTAGTCAGTTTATATTCAGAAGTAAAATCAAATTAGATGTAATTTATAATGTATGATTCAAATTATAATTAAAGCCACTGCAAATTGTTTCTATTTATCTGAAAAATTATTTCTATTTGTCTGAAACATAAAAATATCAAGCATTAAACAAACAACTTGCGTAACATATAACAACATTAAACATATGCAAATATGAAGGTAAAAAAGGGAGGAGGGGCATGTGATAGGGGTAGTAGGGTAGCACATGCTTGATTTAATATTTTGCTAGTGATTAAAAAAAACCTTCTCAGTGTACTTTTTAAGAAATAACATTTTTTCCCATTTAAATATACGCAAATATAAGGGTGAAAAAAGGGGGGTGGGTATGTGCTAGGGGTAACAGGGGTAGCACATGCTTGGTATTTTAATAGTTTATGATAAAATGAAACTTCTCACATAGTGTACTTTTTAAGAAATAAAAAATTTCCCATTTTCGACCCCAGCCTAATATCTATATCCTCCCTAGGGTGAGCTGACCAATCTTGAATGCAGTATTTAAAGTAAGACTTAAACATAAGAATTTTCATAATCTATGGGTGACCTTACTTTTATAACTAACATTCCTTTAACACTAGAACAGCTGAAATTTTTGCATACCCATAACAGCGAGGCGGTCAAATTGACCGCCACCTAATATTATTTTAAATTTACGTTTACATTTGTATTTATCGAAGGAAAATTATACTTTTTACAGGTATTTAATTTTATTTGAAGTAAATAAATGGTATTTATTTATAACCATATACGATAAAACCAATTACGCTTATAAATTAATAAAACTTTAGGGTTAACTTCGCAAAATAATAATCATTTTTTCATCTTACTAATAAATCCTAGTTTTTATTTCTGTGCTTTTCTATGTTGAAGAAACACTTCTTGCAAATGATTTTCTTGATTACGTGGCTTGTGCATGATCCACATACCTTTTTTTTACATTTGTGACAAATTTCACAAGTTTTATTTTGCTTGCACATTCGCACTTGGCATTGTTTTCTTTTCCGGGACAATATCACATCTGTCTCTGCAGTGTCGTCTTCACTGATATCCTGCTCTGCGTCACTCTTTTTAAAACCCTGTCGTAATTGTAATGCTAGCTGCAGAAGAAAGTTGCGACGAGTAATGTTCTTACCAGTAACTTCCCTATAGAGAACAGCTGCATTGATTCCAGCGAGGTCCAACATATTATAGAAAACATGAACGGGCCACCTTCTTGAACCAGCTTTAGTGCTGTATTTGCGAGCCATCTGATCAACTATATCTACTCCATATTTTGTTGAATTGTAGTAAGTCACAGTTTCAGGGGTTCTTTTTGCATTATCTTCAACTTGAACACAGCTATGCACGCTATGGCAATTGGCACTTCTTTTCGGGCACGATTCATTGTCCCAACAAGGGTAGTATTTTTGTGTTGTAATTTACGACATAAACTCACTGAAGTAAAAAAGTTGTCAGTCGTAATGTTTCTTCCTTTGCCAAGGTATGGTTCGACAAGTTGAAGAACTACATATTCTGAAAGCGGTTGGTTTGATGGGCGCTTTGCATCTTTACCAAGGTATGGGAATCCGTTCAAGAAGTATTTTGACTTGGTATTAGCAGCTATCCAAAATTTTATACCAAATTTGTCTGGCTTAGTGGCAATGTACTGGGTAAAAGGGCACCTTGCTTTAGTGGGGAATAACTGTTCATCAACAGTTATATATTCGCTTGGTCTGTAGCAAGCAATGCAATTTTGGGTGAACCGATTCCAAACTTGAGATGTCAGTGCAAATTTGTCCGTTTTCAGCCTTTCAGATCTGTTAGACTTCATGTCAAAACGGAGGTATCTCATAATTTCTCGAAAGCGATCTCGTGCCATTGTTTCACGAAAGAAAGGAGGTCCCCACTCTTTTGACCAGAGATCATCAGCAGGTTGCCCCTTGGCCAATATTCCTCGAGCAAACATGATGCCAATAGTAGCCATAATTTCTTCCAGTGACACAGTCCATGAAGTAGTTTTCAATCGTCTATGAGCTTCTGCTTGAGTACACTTTTGTATATGTTTCAAAATAAAATCATCAATTAGCAATCTAAAAGCACTCAAAAAATCATTTTCAGCAATTTGTCGTTTGGCATAAACTGTGGGCCAGGTTCTTCACGTACAATATTCTGTGATCGGGTTTTTCCCTCATTTCTGTTGCCTTGTTCAATAACCTCCCATTCTGTGCCATCCTTCGCCGTTAAAACTGAACCAACTTCAATCAAAGCAGGAGTTTCGCATCGCTTTTTTCTTCCCATAAAGCCTCCCATCTTTCCTGCAAGTAATAAAGCACAATGGTAAGTTGCTATTACAGGCCCGTAGCCAGACCGAATGAGTAGGAGGGGCGGAGAAATTGATAGGGGGACAATGAAGGAATATATATATATATTATATATATATATATATATGATATATATATATGGTTCTAATTCAATTCGGCAAACAGTGGTGAAAAGTGCCGAGTTTTTCCAGGGGGGGGCAGAATGTTTTACAGGGTGGGCTTTGCCCCCTCTTGCCCCCCCCCCCCTCCGTGGCTACGGGCCTGTGCTATTATAATATTTATATATATAACCATAATGGCAGAGCTGGGCACTTGCGGCATATTGCGGTACTGCGGTACTGCTGCACTACCAAACCGGTACCAAACTGGTATGCGGAAATTTGAATGCGGTAGCGGTACTGCGGTACTTTCAGCGATCCTTTGCGGTACTGCGTTATGGGGGCCCGGGGTGGTAGTGCGGTGGTACCGCAGTACCGCAAAATATGCCGCAAATGCCCAGCTATGCATAATGGTTCTACAATATGACACGAAATCATTGCTAATCATCATCAATAAACTTATGCACGAATCGCCATACTGAAACTGACAAAGATGTAAATATTTATTGTACTCACCCGCAACATGACCAGCATTGAACGTTTTATTAGCTGAATCAGTTTGTGCCTGGTCATCACTTTCTTCATTTGACTCAGATGATGAACTTTCTGCCTGAGGAATATAATCATCTTCACCATCATCACTGTCCAATGATATATCACTTCCTTCTGAGTTTGATTCTGAAATTGCTTGCAAACATCGAAGAATTTCTTCATTTGAAAGAGGGGTTTGCACACATGCTTGCAGCTTGGAAGCGCAACACACACTGAACCGCCGTGTGTTGTTGTCAACAACATACAGCGAGATTGAACATGTTATGACAAGTCTTTACAGCACTCCTGTATTGCTTTTATGGAAACGGTCAAAGTGACCGTTTCGCTGTTTTAGTAATATCGCTGAATATCTTGTGAAATAATTAGATATATTTTAATCATATTATACCACAAAAAGGTTATTGGCGTAGTGAAGGCATTCATGGAATATGACGGCGAACTAATCCGAATTAAGCAAGATATGCTAATTAAATTTCGAAAAAGCGGTCAAAATGACCGCTTCGCTGTTCTAGTGTTAAAAAAAAAAAAAAAAAAAGTTTCATCATATTCTATTGGATGAAGCCTCTCATATTTTTTATATAAATTTATAAACAAATTTCTTTGAATCCTTACCTACTACTATTTCTTGCTAAATGTGTTATTTCACTATCTTTTGCTCTTTATAAGCAAACTGTTTTAACATTTCTTAACCTGTAATTATCTAAAGCTGCATGGCTATTACTATTAAACTTTCTGAATACTTTTTAATCATTTTAGCCATTTCCTTCCTTTGTCATGAAGGTTTCCAGTCAGCCCCGTTATTCCTGATAGTTCTAAAGTGAATACACCTATTTTGTATATCTTCAAATTTCCTTTGAATTTAAACCCCATCTCTCGCATTTTTGTCAAATTCTTTATTGTACTTAATTGATCTTGCTCCAAGAAATTTGGGTCTAACCCAGTTTGGAGTTCACTTAGTGTAGCTATACGTAATTAAAGATATTGTTTCTTCGGGTATTTGGGTAAGAAGGCAGAAACAACCTGGAAAGGTACCAGTACCACATTCTGCCCATATCCAACCTTGCCCTACCTACCATTATTGAGCATAAGAAGTAAATTTAAATGAAGCTCCTTTTGAAAGTTTTTTGAGCTCATGCAGTTAACTCAAGGTTTATGAGTTGGTTTTGGCTCAAGCCAGAGTTGTTAGGCTTGGTAAAGTGGGACAATTAATTTGCCACTAAAAATGCTACCATATTGAGATGTGGTCTAGATTGAAAGAAATTTGAGGGGCTATACAATGTAGATATATTATTTTCAGAACTATTACTATTAGGAATAACAAAATTAGGAAACTTTTTTGGTGGAAGAGGGAAATGGCTAAAGTATTTAAAAACAGTACAGTACCTATAGATAATAGCCTTGCAGACAGGGGTGCCCATTAGGGTGGAGTAAAAAAAACTTTTTGAATTCAGTTTTGTACAGGTACCCAAAAGTTGGTCTGTGGTACCAATAAGGAATCTGTAAAATATTAGCTATCTGCGACATCAACTTCATTGGCCCCAAGGAGTCAAAGATTTTGCCTTTCAGGTGCCCCCAAAAATTAAGGAAACATTCAAAGAGTTAAGCGTATCTTCCATTGTGTTTATGCTAGGAAGATAATTTTGGTTTCATTTGCTTTGTCTATTTATGTTAACTTTTCTCTTGTACACTTTTCTCTCATTCCTCACAGAAATTTGTAAAATTTGGTATTTCATGAAATACAAAAAAAAAAAAAACCAGGAATTTCTATTTTTGCTTAGTTTCTCAACTTTAGTAGATGTTTTAGCGCCATTTTAAAGTTTTCATTTGTTTAGATTTTCAGATTTAAATTGTTATAAATATATTATTTAGGGTTTATTTATACTGTATTACATTATAATTTATCTTTCAGATTATTTGATTGCTTTGATAAATTTTTATATTGAATCTGATTTGCTAAAAGCATTTAGTCATTAATATACAGGGTGGGCCGTAAGTTTCCATACATAGGAAAAATTAAACGTTTGTTTTTATGTTTCAGATACCCTAAGAATATGCGTTGTAAGATCTTGTTTACTGATGAAGCAAATTTTTACGTCAATGGAGAGGTTAATCGGCAAAACATACGTTATTGGAGTAATGCTAACCCTAACTGGCTGAGTCTGACAAAGATGCAAGGTACTGGTAAAGTGATGGTGTGGGCCGGGATATGGGGTGACAGAATTATTGGACCAATTTTTGTCAGTGGAAATCTTAATGCCGAAAGGTATCTTAACATGTTGCAAGAAGAGATTTTCCCATCCCTGCTAAACGAGGAAGGTAACTTCCCAGTTTACTTCCAGCAAGATGGAGCTCCACCTCATTATGGTCTTCACGTGCGTCGGTATTTGGATCAGCAGTTTCCGATGCTTGGATTGGTCAGCGTGGTCCTGTGGAGTGGCCTCCAGATCCCCAGATCTCACCCCCCTTGATTTCTATCTTTGGGGGCACTTGAAGGCCATGGTGTATCAGGAAAAGATACGAGACATAAATCATCTAAAGGAACGTATCACCGCCATTACAAGCATAACGTCAACTGTGCTAATGCGTGTTCATCAACAGTGGGGAACACGTATTGAAATGTGTTTTCAAAACAATGGCAACCATGTAGAGCATATTATATAAATAAAAATGGTTGTTCATAAAAAAATGTTTATTTTTCCTATGTATGGAAATTTACGGCCCACCCTGTAGTCTAATTCTATTCCAACGCACAAAGCAAAATTAGGCATGACTTCCATGGCCTTGAATGAATTGGCAAAAAGGAAGACTAGGAATACTCAATAGCTGAATCCAATCTTTGGACCACCAAAAGATCTCACTGATTTATTTGCCTTCATCTGATATATATATATATATATATATGTCAGTGTTTCCTTTGTTAGACAGGAAAGAATTAAGTCAGGAGAAGCTAATACAAAAATTTATGATGTTGCTGCAGTCATTGCCCAAGAAGTAGACTTTATGGGATCATGCTTTTATTCCAACTAGCCATCATAAGACCATAATGCAGTGCATCCAAGGTTTGTATGAAAAATATCAAAATGTCTTGAAACAAATCAAAGGGTGGAAAGACAAAGCATCCTATCAAGCATTGCTTCACATTTAAATTTGACTCACTGAAGCTTTGATATAGCTTCTTGTAAATGTGAAGACTTCATGACATGATGTTGTGAGAGAAACTGAAGAGTTCCTGTTCTGGAAAGAGATTTCTTAATGACTAATAAATGTCTCAAAAAAATGATTGGATCCATAAAGTAGTCACCAAGAAGGTGAACAAAAAGAAAAAGGGGCACAAAAGTATGAGGAATATACAGTATGGATCTTGAAAGGAATGAAAGAATTTTGATACTGCTGCAACTGTTTTGTCAAGTTCCAGCAAAATGGATGAAAGCAGTGAGCCATTAAAAACACTCAACAAAGCCATTAATTAATCCGACCTTCACAAATGAGTGAGAACCACCACCTTGCAATGATTACTGATAACTGGCCAAACATTCAAAGTTGGCAATATGAAGGATCGAAGTAGCAAGATCTCAAGCTGAAAAAATAAAGCATTTGCGAGTTCAGTGTACTGAAGCTAAATTTCCATGCACTTGACTACTGTTATTATATTTTGGACAGATAGTCCTATCAGGCTTGAGCCACCATTCACAAAACACTTAACCAAAGAGTTGATGACATCATTGGCTCTTTCAATTCCCTTGTCATACACAAGCAGTAGAAAGGAGTATCAAACTTGTAACAGAAGTGGCAAGAGTAGTTTATGGAAGTGAGAGGAGAGATGGCTACATTAAAACTAAATTGTCTCAAACAATGAAATAATTTGAAACCAAGAGAGACTACAAAACTGAATAAGAAGCTTTCTAAATTATTGTGGTGGGTGTGTTAGGGTGGAACTCAGAGCAGCCACCTCCATGGTGGGAGGTCTGGGTAATTTAAGCCAAGCTAGGCATGGTTCGTATCTAGCTTAAATTAGCGGAGAGCTGCTCCAATATATTTAAAGCCATGCAACTATTTTATAAGCTTCTAAAAGAAAACTGAATCACTGAATGAAGCTTAACATCAACGAAAGCAATAAAAACTATTTTTTTTTTTATTAATATTTTTCATGAAATACCAAATTTTACAAATTTCTGTGAGGAATAGGGAAAAAAGTGAGAGAGTAAAGTTAAAGAACATAAATAGACAAATCAAATGAAACAAAAATAATCTTCCTAGCATAAACACAACAGAAGATACGCTTAACTCTCTGAATGTTTCCTTAATTTTGGGGAGGGCACCTGAAAGGCAAAATCTTTGATCTCCTTGGGGCCAGTGAAGTTGATGTTGCAGGTAGCTAATATTTTACAGATTTCTTATTGGTACCACAGACCAACTTTTGGGTGCCCATACAAAACTGAATTCTGAAATTTTTTTCACTCCACCCTAGTGCCCATTTATGCCTCTGCTGTATGGAAACTGGAGAACCATAGCTGGAGGTGTACCTAGGGGTTGAGCAAAGTGAGGCTGTATGGATTTCTAGAAATTTTTGCATTTTAAGCAATTTCATTCAGTCCACACATTTGAGTCAAGATATTTTCCAATCATTCTAATTCATGTAGATAGTCTGTTTTTGATATAAATCCATCTTATTGCTGCATTTTCAGTTGTTTCTAGATTATACAAATTGCAGATTGAGAATTTGGACTGATGGTCATGCTATATAGTATAAAGTATGTAACTATAAATACCAAGAAGGTCAATATGTCCAAAGTATACCCAGTTGACAGTGTATAGTTCTTGTTAAACTTTGCTTAGAATACTGCATTCAAACCTGGTCCCCTCTCTATAGACATTATATTGATGTGCTTGAAAGTGTGCAATATAGGGCAACCAAGCTTATCCCTAACTAAGGAGATTGGAATACAGGGAAAGATTAAAGGAACTGGGTATGTTTAGTTTTGAGAGGTATTTGAAGGGAGATATGATAAAGAAAAAATGTTTTCAGGTTTGGACAATTTAGATTAACTTTTTTGCATTAGTGTCTGATGGGAAAACTTCGTCATAATAAGAAAATTAGAGACCAGACTTGTAGGCTGGATTTCTAAAAAGTAATTTTTTTTTTTTGGTTAGATTTTTGGAATTGACTTGCCATATGATGTGGTAAATAGTAGCTCCTTAGTTAGTTTTAAGAAAAGTTTGGATGCTTTTATGAATGAAAAGGGCAGTTTGTAGATTGTACATTCTTAGCTAAAGTTATGTTGGCTACTTTGGTAGCTCCGTAAATAGTTACATGTTAATTAGTTGACTTGACCTTGACAATTTGCAAAATCTTATTGTAAAATATAGCTTATGACTTGGATAACTTTGATAGGCCTGAGTGACTTCATGTTTTCCAAATGAAATGTATATAAATGTAAAAGCACTGTTGAGGTTTGTCTCATGGCATAAGAAACTGAGTCAAGACATGATTCTTGTACATTTCTGATTGAAGCTTGTAGAATGCTGCAAGGAGGGTACCATACCATAAATCAAGAAAACACTTGTTGGTTTTGAGGAAAAATTGATGATGTGGCTCTGTAGTAGTAAATTGGAAACTTAATTTATTGTTGCAATAAAGCAGTGGCACTCATTGTGTGGCTTGTGATGGGCTAAGTGGCAGTTTGAGAGATGGAGAGTTTTAGGAGTTACAAGGAAAAGAAGTACCTCAAAAGGCCTTGCGGCCCATACCGAGGAGGTACCAATGGCAATGGGTGCCAGGGAAAATTTTCTACACACTCAAATAGTGTGCAAGATTTGGTCTAACCTTTTCTTGAACTGATCCACCGAGGAACTGTTCCTGTTATTGAAAGTTTATTTTTGTTTCAACTATCCTAATAGTAGTAGAAAACTGGATAGAAAAGTAAAGGCTCTCTCCCCACCCTCCGCTCCCTCCCTGCCAGAGGCAGGTACGAAAAAGGTTGAAGAAATACCTTGACCCTGGAAAAGTAGCCAAGGAAATTTTACAGGAAAGTGGAGAATATATAAATTTCTATATTTACCTTGCTCACAGAGACACTGTGCAAGCGAACTCCTGCAGAGTTAACTGAGGTTTTAATCTTAAACTATGAGTGGTTCAGTCTATTCCTTTGAGCATCTTGAAGACTTCAATAAGCTGACCCCGCAACCTCCTTGTCTCCAAGCTAAACAGTTTAGGCGCTCCAATCTCTAATCTACACACTTAAATAGAGTGCAGGATTTGGTCTAACCTTTTCTTGAACTGATCCACAACTTCTGAAGGTAACCTGTTCCACGTGTCACAGATCTTATACGTAAAGTAATTCCCACACATACTAGTCCTAAACCGTTTCAAATCCAACTATTGTTGCGAGTTGGATTATCATTTAAACTAAACATGCTTCTAAAATTGACAACTTTGAACCCATGTCACGGAAGCGTCGATTGCAGCCCATATGCCTAATGGAAGGAATTGTCTTTGTGGCATTCTTCAGCCAGTTTTCAATCCACCTACCTACTTCCCCACCAACACCCAGCACGCGCACTTTAGCCATTAGCCGGCAGTGAGGTACCTTATCAAAGGCTTTCTAATCAATCACCCAACTCTTATCATACTCACTCAACATGACATGGAAAAACTCGAGCATGTTGGTGAGACACGACCTATGCTGTCTAAACCCATGTTGAAGTCCCCAAGTAGCTTGTAGGAATCCAAATGGTCAACAATCCTACCCGCTAATATCCCCTCTAATTATTAACTAGGTTATTTATAGAGGTTCTAAAGCCTCTCTTCCCACGCATGATGTAGCAGTAGGGTCCTAATCGTAAGAGTAGAGAAAGAGAGTTAATACTAAGTTGTTTTTTTCTGCAAAGGAAGGAGAACATCATTAACCTAAGCTAAAAGGACAGAGTAGGGATGGGGTCCTAGTAGAGAGAGAGAGAGAGAGAGAGAGAGAGAGACTCAAAAGGCCTTGCGGCCCATACGGAGGAGGTACCAATGGCAACGGGTGCCAGGGAAAATTTTGTCTTTCAACTATGCTAGCAGTAGTAGAAAAGTAGAAGGCTCTCTCCGCTCCCTCCCTGCCAGAGGCAGGTACGGAAAAAGGTTGAAGAAAATACCTTGACCCTGGAAAAGTAGCCAAGGAAATTTTACAGGAAAGTGGAGAATATATAAATAGCTCTATATTTAGCTTGCTCACAGAGACCGAGCAAGCGAACTCCTGCAGTTGGTTCCAGATATTAACTATTTTATACGAAAAGAAATTTCCGCAGACTGAGGTCCTAAATGTCTTTACACACTCAAAGTGTGCAAGATTTCGTCTAACCTTTTCTTGAACTGATCCACAGAGGAACTGTTCACAACTTCCGAAGGTAACCTGTTCCATGTGTCACATCTTATACGTAAAGTAATTCCCACACACACTAGTCCTAAACCGTTTCAAATCCAACTTCCAACCATTGTTGTGAGTTGGGTTATCATTTAAACTAAACATACTTCTAAAATCGACATCGTTGAACCCTCGTAAGAGCTTGAAAACCTCAATCAGTTCCCGCGCAGCCTCCGAGTTTCAAGCAAAACAAGTTCAGGGCGCGTAACCGTCGATTGTAGCCCATATGCCTAACGAAGGTATCAACTTTGTGGCCCTCGCCTGCACTCGCTCCAGCCTCTCAATATCTTTCCTGAGGGTGGGCGACCAGAACTGCACAGCATACTCCAGGTACGGCCGAACAAGGGAATTGTACAGTGAGAGCACAATCTCCTTGTTCCGAAACTGAAATTGCCTTCTGATATAACCCAATAGTTTCTGGGCTTTCTTTTCCACCTCTACACACTGTTTCATAAACTTAAGGTCGCTGCTAATTAGCACACCCAAGTCCTTTTCTAAATCAGTCACCTCGATATTACTGCCCAACATCGAGTAGTCCGACTTGGGATTGGCGTAGCCATTGTGCATCACTTTGCATTTACCCAAGTTAAACGGCATTTGCCATTTTTCGGACCACTCTCCTATCCTACCTAGGTCCGCACGCAGTTCCTCGATCGCTTCAGGCGTCCCAACATTGGCCCCAAGCTTGGTGTCATCAGCGAATTTGGCGATCCGACTGACGATGCCACCGTCGATATCACTTATGTAAATGGTAAACAACAGCGGCCCAAAAACGGAACCCTGAGGAACCCCACTAGTGACCGAGGCCCAACCCGAACTAGCCCCTTTAATTACCACCCTCTGCCCCCTATTCCTCAGCCAGTTTTCAATCCACCTACCTATTTCCCCACCGATACCCAGCGCGCGCACTTTCGCCATTAGCCGGCGGTGAGGTACCTTATCAAAGGCTTTCTGAAAGTCGAGATAAAGTATATCAATCGCCCTACTCTTATCGTACTCACTCAACATGACGTGGAAAAACTCGAGCAAGTTGGTGAGACACGACCTATGCCGTCTAAACCCATGTTGGGAGTCCCCAAGCAGCTTGTGGGAATCCAAATGGTCAACGATTCTATCAGCTATTATCCTTTCTAATAATTTACCTACAACTGAAGTGAGACTAATAGGACGATAGTTCCCTGGACTTTCGTGATCCCCCTTCTTAAAGATAGGGGTCACGTTGGCCTCCCTCCAGTCACCAGGCACCTGGCCCATCACCAACGATTTGTTGAAGACTGTAGCCAGGTGGGGAGCCACCTGGTCGCGCACTTCTCGCAAAACACTGGGGAGAAACTGGTCTGGCCCAGGAGCCTTAAACGCGCTCAGTTTGTCTATTTATGAGCAACGACTGTCGCGGTACATCTAACACTATCCAGGTCAGCACCTACGTGCCTCACAGCTGGCTCGGGGATGACGCGGGTATCCTCCCTGGTGAACACTCCGGCAAAGTACTCATTAAGCACATTAGCGATGTCCGCGTCGGAGGTCCGCAGAACGCCGCTTCCGTCCTTTAAAGGACCTATCATGCTTCTAATGGGCTTTCTACTATTAACATAACTGAAGAACTCCTTAGGGTTCCTCTTGCAGAGGCTTGCCACCCGTAGTTCTTCATTACGTTTCGCTAGCCTAACCTTCGCCTTCACTTCCCTACACAGGCGGACATACGCTTCAGTATTCTTGGGAACGATTGGCCTTCGCCCTCCTATACACTACTTTCCTATTTCGGATAGCCGAAGCGATGCCATGATTGAACCACTTAGGCTGCGTTGAAGCAGGGGTGACCGGTTTTGAGGGTATGGCAACAGACTGCAGCACCATAAACTCATCCCGGAATGCACTCCACACTCCCTCAACATCGCCACCAACCTCTAACCCCATCTCTCCTACGCTATCCCTGAGGCTAACAAAGTTCGCCCGCCGGAGATCGAGCTTACTGCCTCTCGAGTTACTACGCTTCACCCGAGGGACGCACACACGGAACCTAATAAGACCGTGATCACTCCCGCCCAACGATTCGTCAACGGTGAGGCCAGTGATGAGGTTGTCTTCCGTCGTGAATACTAAGTCTAGAACGCTTTCGCCTCGTGTAGGCTCGTTGACCCACTGAGTGAGGAAGTTCTCATCAGCAAAGTCAACTAGCCTCCTCCCTTCAGCATCGGCAGTCCTCTTTTCCCACTTTATGCCATGACAGTTGAAGTCTCCTAAAACTACACACACCCTATCCCCTAGCAGGCTACTGAGTTCGGTGTACAGGGCTGTATCGTCCTCGAGGAGGAGATGCGGAGGTCTGTACACCAAGATTAACCTATAGTTCGTCCCTCCCACGTTCAGATCGACGCCAAGCAGCTCCCGTTCCACCGGAACTGGCAGTCAACCACTCAACGTGTCTCTGATATATTAGTACCCCACCCCCTTCCCCACGGGTGCGGTCTTTGCGAAACATTCTATACCCGGGAATTTCGAACTCCCCAACGTACTCCCTACAATCAGTATGAATCCAGGACTCGGTGATAGCAACGATATCCTGGTATTCTGATGCTAAGAGCGCCCGTAGCTCGCAAAACTTGTTCCTAATTGACCTAGCATTAAAAAGCAGAGAGAGAGAGAGAGCTCGAAAGGCCTTGTGGCCCATACTGAGGAGGTACCAATGGCAATGGGTGCCAGGGAAAATTTTCTACACACAAATAGTGTGCAAGATTTGGTCTAACCTTTTCTTGAAGTGATCCACAGAGGCAAGTTTTATTTCTTGAAACCAATAATGAACCTTTTTATTCCGGCTTCTTTCGTCTCGCGCCTCCTCGTCCTCCCTGTTATTAAGCTTATCCCGATCTTTTTCTTCCCAAAACCATGTTGCCATTTCTAGCTATAGGATCTTTTTTTTCTTTTCATTCCATATTTGTTTCTTCGTTGGTGTCTTTTTAATTTTTCTCAGCAGAGTTCAAGTTCTCCTTCTGATTTACTTTTGTTTATTTTTTTTAATGTCAATATGGCTTATCCAAGATTAGGTGGGTCTTCCATTTTGGTACTCCCAAATTTTCCACACATTGGGGCCAGCCAGAAAGGAAAAATTGCATGTGAAACCAAATTTTTTCTTTAATTGTTAACCCATCTTAGATTACCTATAACTTGTTTTATTTGTTATTCCATTTTTGTTTTTCCTCTTTTTAATATAAAAAGTGTAGTATTTTATAAAGTCCTCGCTCTTTCCAAAATGAAAGGGTGTTGCATTTTAATTTATTTTCCATAGGAAATATTACAATACTCCAACCCTTATCTTTTGTTGTAACATCTGCCTAGCTTGTAGAGCAGTTAAATGTTGTGGTCTACTATTTGTGGTATAGGTTATTGTAGTAGTAGGACTAGTTACATCATTTATTGAACAGGTTAGGTTTGGGTCAAATTTTGATCATCAGAATCTATTATAGATTCATCTTCATGATCATTTTTTTAACAGTAGTTGGTCCTACTTCTAGGGGGTATAAGAGTGATACATCTCTCATAGTTTCACCTGAAGCAGTTTTTAGTTTTACAACCCTGGTTAATCCATCTTCCCCAGTTTTTAGTTCTGAAACCCTACCTAATGGCCAACACTGTCTTGGTGTATTTTGTCTAATTAGAACTACATCTCCTACCCTGATTTCATTAACCCAGTCTGTTTTGTATATATTTATGCCTTTCTCAACCCAACAAGGTATTCATCACTCCATTGCTTTTTAAATTTTGTTTTTATATGTTATTTGTGATAATCTATTTTGCAAATCATGATTATTATCACTCCAAGTGGATCATCCAAGGAGATATTGTAATCAGGTAGAAGGTTAATGACTTCTCCCTTAATCAAATGATTTGGGGTGAGAGGCTCTATATCATTAATATTATCCCCTACATAAGTAAGAGGTCTGTTATTGACAACATTCTCAATTTCACTAATGAGAGTGAAGTTCAAAGAATTCAATTTGTTTTTTACCTATTGATTTCTTTAGGCAATTCTTTGTTTGGATATTCCTTTCCCAGATTGCTCCATACCATGGTGATGCAACAGGGATGTATTTCCATTTTGTTTTGTTTTGCAGATGGGTCATTCTCTGTCAGATCAACCAGTGCCTAACACCCTCATCTCTCAGATTTTGCTGAAATTTGGTTTATAGGGAGTTTGTGGGCCCTGAATCCATTTCTGAAATTATAAGGTCAATCCGACCAACGGTTCAAGAGATATGACCTCGGGAAATTTGAGGTCACTTGCGAGGTCACTAACATTTGGCGACCCATAACTTGGGTAATAATGGTCACAATTATATAAAAGTATATATATTTAGAATCAGAAAACGACAAGGAATCCAAATATGCAAGTTTTAGAACTCTAGGTTGAAAAATAAAAAAGTTACACTGTAACCAAAATTTGAGGTCACGATTTGACCTCTGGGTATCAAATGAGAATTTTTTTTTAAATGTAAAAAATGAAGGCATAGGCATTGGCTATTAGAATCGGCAAAAAAAAAGTTTGTTATGTTAGTATTTTTCATGTAACTAACATATAAGTGAACACCATATTCATAAGTTGTGCATCAATTCTACCTATTTTTTCACACTTAAGCTCATAATTTGACCTATAGAAATTAAAATTACATTTTTTTATAGATATAAAAACAAAGGCAAAAAATGTAAAATTGTATTTCACTGCTAATCTACACTGGCAATAATAGTTATAATAGTGAAAGGGGAAGACCTACTTAGAGGATTCATGTGCTAGCCTAATACAATTTTTGCATGCTCGATGCTCTCATCAATTTCTTTTTGTGGAAAAATGTATTGAATTCTGCTGCCTCCTCTTAGGGTAGGACAACTCATTACAGTTAATATATGATGTCCTGGCACTGCACATGAATCCTTGTTTGATGGATAATAATATGCACTTGATCCTGATGACCCAGAGGGATGTAGAAAGTTCACAGTGAAATCATCAAACTCTTCACAATATTCCTCCACAATTCCATACCAAACTTGCATGTCATAAATGCAGCCAACATACTCTCCTGGTTTGACACATTTTAGGTTACCAAGCATTGCAGGTTCATTAGTAAAATGATTTTCCTTATTCTTTTCTTTTCTCCAATGCCACTTGAAATGGGATACACCATCAGTTCTTCCTTGTTTAGGGGAACAAATCTATGATATTTCTGAGTTCCAGGAATAGCCCTACTATCCTTGAATCGATGTTCCAACCGTTCTTCTGCATCTTTCAAATCAGCTGTAGTTACAAAGAAAAAATTTATCTTCTTGCTCAAGTTTTCTTCACAAAACTGAAACATGTGTTCTGGTGTAAGAATTTGCCTCTCTGTAGTTCTCTGCAAACTGGCACGAGCAGTAGCTCTTTTCACTGTTCCTCCAATCCCATCACATGCATTTTTGCCATGGGATGTAGCAAAGAAGTGCCATTCACAAGACAGACCAAAATCCTCTTCATGGTAACAGAGATTTGTGAAGTTGTATCTGTTCTTATATTGGCCAGCACATCCATCTGAGAAATAGTGCACCTTCTTCAATTGTGGGCATCTGAATTTAACATATGTCATAAGCTTCAATATGAATGAGTAAACCATTATAGTGTTGTGTTTTAGTGATGCAGATAAGAAACAGACACTAAAATGGCTAAGTTCCTGGTCTGCAGATGATCTATAATAGATGACAAAAGGGTGAACTGTACACTGTGAATTGTCCCAGTGAAACCCTTGGGCAGCATCCTGGACAATGAAAGAATAATTCAGAGAAATCACCTACTATAACAAATACCTCACTCTGAGGTGGTAGTGTTTCTTTCAACTGCTTGAAGTACTGTGATTGTTGCTGAGCAACAAAGTGATGACGAACCATGCGGGATATTTTCATGCTTAGGGATAAGTATTCATGAAGTGGCTCCACCTTTCAACATTGTACAACGGTCAACAGTCACCCATTGCTTGTAAGATATTTCATTTGGAGCTGATTTCACACTGTCAAGTAACTCAAGAAAATCCAGGACACCCTCTTCTCTTGGGCAATCATTGCAAAGTTGCATCATGCAAGTCTCTTTCTGTACTGCAGACACTGTAATCCATAAGATCCTTGTATGAAAGACCTCTCTCCCAATGCAGCCAGCTGCAATTTTGGATTTTGATGGTATGTGTAGACACAGACAGAATGAGTCCCACCACTACTGGCAAGCACACAATATGATGGCCGTAATTTTGTAAATGTGGAAAATCCTATTTGGGATTCTTTCATCATTTTATATAGTTCAAACATCTCTCTTAAATTCCGAGGACCAATCGTTTTTGCACCTTCATTGCACCTTCAGCACTGATAACTTCACGCAATCCTTTTGGCCAGGGCACATACGACTAACCTCTTCTGACTCATAGAATCTTCTAACTATATCTTTGTGTTCTTCAGATATCACTCCTTTGCTCATTAGTGGAATCTTCGGAAGGATTCCATGTTCTGATTTAAGTGAATGGCTTCTTTTCACCATGTATGTTGTAGTTTGAAAGAAACTAGCTGTTTTTTCAATTGTGTATGGTGAGAGTGTCAATATTTGTAGTTTGTGATGGTGACATTTGCTCTCCAGGAATGACTGTTTCAATTCATTCATTAATTTGTCTAGATGTTTTTCAGATTTAGTTTCAGGTTTTGAAGTATCACTTACTCCTCGGTAATTTGAACACCATAACTGAGTTCTAGCCTCTCCTTCAGGTGTTTCTGAGCAGATGATAGCTTACCACGAGCCTTGCGCTTTTTCTGGCTTAATGACAGCCCTTCTGAAAGAACAGAAAAAAAAAGCTTTCACACACCTGAATATTAGTAATTAAATATTAATTATAGTACCTTAAATGCTATATAATTGGCTATATAGTAGATCAAACAGACCTTGTAGTAAAGTATAAGTTATTATATTAATTTATTACTTACTTTTTTTAACTGGGTTTGGTCCAGAAATGCTAGAACTGGTTCAACTGAAGTTGAAGGATTTTCCTTTATCAAGCAATCACTGTCATTGTCCAGATCTTGAATTGAAGAGATGTTACTCAAGCCACTGATAGTGATGATTCATTTGAATCCTGCTCAGACTCGTTTTTCAGTGGTACTAAGTATAGTGGGGTTTTCACATTATCAGTGTCCAGTTCACACACAAACAATGAGTCTTTTTTTCACTCTTCCAGCAACATTTTTCAACAAGTACATCAGTCACTTTTCTAATTTGATTGTTATGCATTTCTTGTGTTTTTGAATAGGGTCCTGGCAGTATTTCAAAGTGCGCGAACCATGTATTTTGATCTGTAAAGATATAGGATTACAATTAGGTAATATATATTTTTTAGAAATATATAGCTATACACACTTAATATTTTAGGCCTTGATAGTCTCTGAGGCTCTTAAAACCCATACCCACCACCACCCACAGTGCTGGCTGGAACTGTACTAACCTGTAGACAAGGAATTTTGCAACTATCTGTGTTGATTCTGCACTTAGACAAGTAGGACCATGTTTCAACAGGTTTTGGTTTAGGCTACATGTGAGCTATAGTCTTCCCTTTCACTATTATAACTATTATTGCCAGTGTAGATTAGCAGTGAAATACAATTTTTATTAAATTCTTGGAGCTTGAGGTCAAATTGATAGCTAAGATATAAAAATTCCTTGAAATGACAAGCAATTTATAAATATGGTGTTCACTTATAAGTGAGTTACATGAAAAGTACCAACATAAACAAACTTTTTATGATTTGTTTCTATTAGTCAAGAACTCTGACTTTGTTTTTATATCTATAAAAAATGTAATTTTAATTTCTATAGGTCAAATTATGAGCTTGTGTGAAAAAATAGGTAGAATTGACGCACAACTTATGAATATGTGTTCACTTATATGTTAGTTACATGAAAAATACTAACATAAACAAACTTTTTTTTTGCTGATTCTAATAGCCAATGCCTATGCCTTCATTTTTTACATTTAAAAAAAAAATTCTCATTTGATACCCGAGGTCAAATCGTGACCTCAAATTTTGGTTACAGTGTAACTTTTTTATTTTCAACCTAGAGTTTTCTAAAACTTGCATATTTGGATTCCTTGTCGTTTTCTGATTCAAAATATATATACCTTTATATAATTATGACAATTATTACCCAAGTTTATGGCTCGCCAAATGTTAGTAACCTCGCGAGTGACCTCAAATTGCCCGAGGTCATATCTCTTGAACCATTGTCGGATTGACCTTATAATTTCAGAAATGGATTCAGGGCTCACAAACTCCCTATAAACCAAATTTCAGCAAAATATGAGAGATGAGGGTGTTAATTTCAATTTTTTTTGGTTGATCTGACAGAGAATGACCCTATATGTATTTGTGATGTTTACATCATGGTAGACTTCATGGAGAAATCCTGTTATTTTTACAGCTAGATACCTGCAAGTAATTCAAGCTGAGGAATAGTTTTCTTTTGTTTTAAGGGTGTTACTTTCCCCTTGCATAAATCAAATGGCTGCCATCCTCACCTACAAGGTAAGCGCAACAGCCATACACCTTTTCATTGGCATCGCCAATAAATGCAAGGTTTGAGGTGTACTCTGTGTCCACAAACTCTGGTAATATTTGTTTTGTAGTTTATTGATCTTTAGCTAACCTTTTCCAGCTATCTTGTTATTTATTGGTTATAGGATCATCCCAGTCTACTTTGTTTCCAAAATTCTTGTAAAAGACCCTGGATCTGATAGTAGAAGGAAGGAGTAAACCCATAGGATCAAATATTTTTGAACTTTTGGATAAATCTTTCTTTTTGTGTTAGCTTTGTATATAAGGTGTAGCCTTTTGTGCAGAGTGAGTCATGAACTTTAGAATCTGAGTTCAAATCCCAAATCATACCTAATGTTTTCACCCTGTTGGTTCTGTCAATCCTTTGTCTTCTGATTTTATTTTTTGATTTAGTCTCTCATTATTTGTGATCCACTCTCTTAATTCAAAATTACATTCTTTCATTATTTTATCTGCTTTTATGTAAACTTCATTTATTCTGACTCTGTTTTGGTTGATCCTACAAGGTTATCTACGTAGAAGTGATCTTTCAAGAACTGAACAGTTAAATCATTTTCATCATACAAATTTAAGTGATGTTTGATGGTTAAAGCCAGTAAACTAGGACTTGCATTTGCTCCAAACAAAACCATTAAATTTAAATGTTTGAAACCCTTTATTTAAGTCATATGGATCATTAAACCACAAGAATCTTAGTTGATCTTTGTCAGTCATTTTTCAGATGAATTCTCAAAAAAGCTTTGCTTATATCACTTTCAGTGGTGGCTCATGACTTTTAGTTATGGGGGTGCTGCCTCAGAAATTGCAAACAATTGTGTCAATTATATATTATATATAATATATATATGAGTTGAATAGATAACTACTCACTACTCAGTCAAAAATAAGTAAAATAGTATCATAAAATCAATTATAGGGTACTTACGCTAACAAGTAATTTTGAATTTGCAAAAATTTTATTATAAACAATTCCATTCTTGTTTTTATTCTGAGCGAAAAAATATCCTAAGAAATGAAAGCTATATATTATAAATAATCCAATTATTATATAATTAACTTCAATCTCACGACAAAAAATAAATGATAATGAATCATTGATAAATGCAATTTGGAAATTAAATTTTGAATTAGCAAATGATACAGCAGCACACTACATGGTCAAACAAACAAATCGGCACTGCTCTGTCCACAGTGCTTTGGATTCTCTTAAACCGGCGATTCTGACTCGCTCTTTGTACGTCCGCCACTGAGGTTTCAAGCGTTTAGAACAAAATCTGAAACTGTTAAGTATGCAGTTCCATGGGAAGGCTGAAGCTACTTTCGTGATTCATTCGTTCGGCATTGAAATAGTTTAAGGAAAAAAGGATATAATCTGATTTAAAAACTTAAAAGTTCATTGAAAAAAACAATTGGAGGCTGTTTTAAATATAAAGATCATAAGATCATGGGGGTGCTGCAGTTCCACAGTGCCTACCTGCAAGCCGCTCCTGATCACTTTGAACTGCATAGTCATCTAATCTAAATCTTAGGAGGATTTTTACAAGGTCTGAAATAAGATTAGGCTCCTCTATGAGACAGTCATTCAAGCTATGCTTTATTGCCATCTTTAAGACTACAGTTATACACAACTCTAAGTTTCGTTGTGGGTGCATCCTTTCTATAAACTCCTGTGTGAGTAAGATAATGGCAGTTGTCTTTTTTAAAGGGGTGATCTTTAACTTCTTCAATGAAGCCTTTTTCTAACTGGTCCTTGAAAACATCATACATTTTAATTCTATTGTCATTTTTTAATCTTTTCATCAAATTATAGAGATGACCTTTAGCTACCTTTAGATTATCATTTAATTTTGGACTATTGATCTTCCAAGGTAGTTCAATTGAATAATGGCCATTTTCATACATGGTATTTTCAAAATTTTCAGCCATTAATTGATTTTCATCTGTATGATCACTATCTTGCACCCACACTGACTAATAGCCAGAGCTGTTGTACACCTTTATCTAATTCTTCAGTTGTTAATGATTTATTTAATATTTCGATATTTGTCATTATTTGAGTTGTGTAAGACCTTGTCATAATAGGGCAAGTTTGTTAGTCATATTTTTTCATTGTTTTTATATTTATCGATGTGTCCCAGTGGAGCTATACCCCAGTGAGTATCTAGAGCCATCCCATCTCCTCTTCTGACTATGTCCTTCTGAATTAAGTGAATATAATCAGCTCCAATTAACATCTGAACATTATCTATTGTATCATCATTTGAATTTCTATCTGCAATTTTATATTACTTTTTAAGTTGTATTGTTTTAAATTTGGTATTTTAAATTTTTGTTGACCAACTTGTTCAATGACTACTGCTTCTATGTTTGTTGTTTTATTCTCTGTGGGTATATCCAGATCTAAATTGACTGTAATATATTTTTCTTTCTGTTCATTTTCTTTGATGAATGATGATATACACAATTCTTGTTCATTTTTGAGTTTGTAGGCCTAATTGATTAACTAATGATTGATCTACAAATGTTTGTTGGGAACAAGAATCTATTAGACATCTTATAGGAGTTGTCCCACCTTTTTTATTTTTTAAATCCAAGGTTATTGTAGGTAGGAGTACACTAGAATTTTTATTGACTATTTATTGATACACGTCCATTAAATGTTTTTTCATTTTTTTTTGTTTATTTGAATTTTTAAATGACTCGCAAAGACAAGAGACATGATTTAAACTTCCACAATTAACACATTTGAATCTTATTTTTGTTTTGCAGTCTTTGTTAGTATGTCCTGCAGCTGTGCATTTAGTACAAAGGTTTAACTGAGAACACCTGTTATCCGGGATTCTAAGTCTACATATTTAGTACATCGTGTGCTATTGTGATCATCAGCCGAACAAAATTTACACTTACGTACAAATTCTGTCGTAACATTAAAATTTTGTAGTGTAGGAGTTAGCCCTATCACTTTTTGTTCTGATTTGTCTTTTTGTTGTTGTTGTGGCTTTGGTTTTGTTTGGTTTATTTGTGAATCTTTGTTTGTGAATTAATCTTTGAAGATTTGTACATTGACAAAACATTTGGAAATTCATTCCTTATTTCACCAAGGGTAGGGTATGTATTTCCCATTTATTCTTTCGAAAATATCCCTAATTTGGGTAGGTAAACAATCAAATATTATGGCTTGGATGAACCATGCTGATTTCTCTAGATGTCATTATTTTGTAGATGACCTAACATGCATTCAATTTCACAATAGAAATTGTATAGATCCTGATGGTTATCCTTGGCTGGTTTTATATTTTTTAATTTTATTGCTAAATCATTTACTACTTTTCTATTTAGAAAATTTCTTTCTACCATAGTAATTTGAGAGATATTTTATACGAGCTGCCTATTGCTGGTAAGGCATCAACCAGTTTTAGGGCTGGGCCCTTTAAATAATTAAGCATATAACTGAATTTGTCAACATCAGATATATAATCTTTGTTGCCAATTAAACTATCAAATTTTTCCAGGAAAGACTGAAATTTTGTTCAATCACCCTCAAATATTGGTACTTGTAATGTTGGTAACTTGGCTTTTAGTTGTTTGTCATCATTAGAAATAGATGCATTTCTGAAGGCCTCAATCAAACTTCGATTTGTAGCTTCTAAATTATTTGGTAGATTATCTAAAGCAGCATATAATTCATTTATGTGAGAATCTATTTCAAAAATATTCTGTTCTTGTTCACACACAAGTGCTGTATATGTGTCTTCACTACATTTAACCCATCAGTTTCTGTAACAATTTCCTCGTCTATAATTATTTCCTGTTTAATTCTATTTAAACCACCCAAAATAGTATCATAATCCCTTTCATTTGGGTTTTCTTTGCTATTAAAGCTAGTTAAAACCCTGGTAATGACTCCCTTCCTTGCTGATCTCTTCCTTTTTAATGATTTAATCTTTGCCTCAATTGCTTGATATTCAGCCATATTTTGTTTATTTTTCCAAAAATAAGTCTCCAAAATCATAAAACCCTTTCAACTCTATAAATAAGCTTTATTTTATATATGTATACAATACTTAAGCTTTATTTTGGTTAAATATGCTAGGCTTCAGATTACCCTTATTCTAGAATTTTACCACATTTATGACAAAAGTTTTGAAGTATTTGAATTATTTCTTATTTTTATTTTTAGTTAGGGCTTCGTAATTTATTATTTTATGTAGTAAATACAGGGTGTACATAAAGTCAGGATCTATTTTTGTGAAGCACTTGGAAATTATATGGAATTTTATCATAAAATGATAGTGGTAACATTTATTAAATAATTAAGAGTAGGATTCGATGTGACGCCCATCAGTATCCCTGCACAGCTCAAATCGTTCTGCAGCATTTCTAGACACATTCTGGAGCATTTGCGGGGTTATGTTATCTGCAGCAGTTCATATACGTGTACGTAAGTTTTCAAGACTCATAATCTTCATTTGATAGACGTGTGATTTGATAAAGCCCCATGCAAAGAAATCTAAAGGGGTTAAATCTGGTGATCTCGCTGGCCAAGGTCTGTTGCTTCCGCGTCTGATCCAGCGATTTGGAAAACGTCCATTTAGATAATCCTGAACAATTTTGGCATAGTGAGTGACAAGGAGCACCATCATGTTGATAGACGACGGTACTAACAATCCTATCCCCAATCAGCTGAGGTTCAAGGAATTGCTGCAACATGTCCAGATAAATAAGCCCTGTAACTAGCTTCAGCAAAGAAAAAAGGACAATTAACCTTAGATTTTGTTAAACCCATCCAGACATTAACTTTAGGGGGGGGTCTTCCAATTTTGGATGAAATCATTCGGTCTTTCATCTGCCCAAATTTGACAGTTATGGCGATTTATTTTTCCATATGTATGGAAAGTGGCTTCATCACTAAAGAGAATGTTGTTCATTAAATTATCACTCCAGATTTGTTCTACGAGATCAGCACACACACCACTTCGTTGAGGGAAATCTTCCTCGTGTAAATCATGTAAAACCTGCAAATGATAGCTTTTCTACTGCAAATTAACTTTCAGAATTTTGTGCACAGATGACGTTGGGAGGCTGAGTCTGTGTGATGCAGCACGAATGGATGTACGTGGCTCCTCGGTGATAATTCCATGTACTGCATTCACGGTAAGATCTGACATACACGGTTGTCCTGATCTTGCTTCATCATTTACAGATCCCATTTGTTCACCAATTTTCGTATTGTCTTGTCTCTAAACTCCTCTCTCTCTGATGTCATTGTATTTCTTTCCCTCGATTCGCCAAATTACTATTGCCACACGCTCTTCTGTATTCATTCTAAGGGCTTCTGAAAAGAAAAATAGAAAAAAATAATTATTTCACATAGATCCTGACTATGTACACCCTGTATTTGAAAAAGCCAAACATGGAATAAATTCTGTTCAGATGTCAAAATGTTTGATAAGGTGTAATTTTTTTTTTTTTAAATTTTATTTTATTCAAGGTTAAGGTTTTCACAGCAAATAACCCTTCCCTGCACGGGCCACCATTATAGATATGGAAAAAATAGGTCCTGCTCCAACCAGAGTAGCCTAAACACAACCTAGGCTATGTTGGAGAGGGAAGACCTAGGCTAAAGATGAACCAGCCTAGCTATTTGTCCATAAACAGGACTTCCATACTCTTTTGTTAAAAAATTACAGCTGAAAAAAATGTAGGCTTATTTAAACTAAATTTAATAACTGAAGGGAAATTTATGAACTTCTTACCTTGAAATTTTATATAAGTTTTATTTCTTGACACCAATAATGAACATTTTTATTCTGGCTTCTTTCGTCTCATGCCTCCTCCTGCCTGTTATTCTGCTTATTAAGCTTATCCCGATCTTTTTCTTAAAACCATGTTGCCATTTCTAGCTATGGGATCTTTTTTTCTTTTCATCCCATATTTGTTTCTTCATTGGTGTCTCTCTAATTTTTCTCGGCAAGAGTTGAAGTTCTCCTGATTTATTTTTTTTAATGTCAATATGGCTTATCCAAGATTAGGTGGGTCTTCCATTTCGGTACTCCCAAATTTTCCACAGTCACCTATGGCCAAAAGGGTCTGGTCTGCTTCTCTCTCAGCCAGTTCACCAGATGATCAGCAGTGACCTCAGCATGACTTCTCTCCTCTGGTACAAAATGCCACAAATATTTCCCACCTGGTTCATTGCACACTGTAGTGTTCTTCCTTAATGAGGCCAGGAAACTGCCTGTCACTGCCCTCAGCTTCCATCATCACTTTGGTGTCCTCTTTTCCCATCAAAGAAGATACAGGTGATGCCATTTTCCCTAATCTCTTCATCAAACTTCTTGATCAGCTCCTCAGTCACTCTCCTGACCCCTCCTCACCTTGTTGTGGTCAATCACCAGTGCTGTGCCAAACTCTCTGATAAGACCAGCATCAATCCAGGTAGCAGTGGCAATCTCTGCAGTCTCTCTCAGCCCAGTGTGATGTCTCAAGCTAGCCAGAGCTATGTTGGTGATATCTTCAGTGTTGTATTTCTCCTTCTTAGCCACAGGCAAGAAAGTTGTTGTTGCAGCCTCTGGTATGAATTCTTCATCCTCTTTCCTCCCTGCCTCCTCCAGTATATCTCCAGTCTCCTCCAACTCCATCTCTGGCAGTGACTCCTCCCGCAACTCTCCTTTCTTGGCTGACCCTTCTGCCTTCCTCCTTCTCTTCTCCTTAGCCTTCCTTCTTTGCTCCTGTCTCCTGGTCTCAGGGTGATCAGCTAGACCCATCTGGTGTGCCCCCACGCTGCTCACCTTTTCTCTCTGACCTTTAATGAAGGCAAGCTCCTCCACTGGTATCTTCTGCTCGCTCTTGCGCTGCAGTCAATGTGAACCTCACTGTTGCAGACTGGGTTGTACCCAAGCTCACTGCAGCTCCTGGTCACACAGTGACAGGTCAGGATGTCCACCAATTTGTCCAGTTTCATCATGAACCTATTTTTGACCTCTATCTTCACATTGCCAATGGACACCTTCACTGCCTCATCCCACAGTGCCTTCACTTTAGCCCTGATCCTGACCTCAGTGTTGATTACAGGTCCTGTGAATAGAGCATTGGCCTTTCTCCACTGAGCCAGTAGCCCTGGAACAATGCTGTTGTTAATCAGGTCATTAACTGGGTAATTCCTCCTGTCTTACTCACTCATCTCTCCTCAACAAACCGCAGCTCAGTAGGGGGAAGTTCCCTCCCAGTCCCCACCAAATGACTTAGGTGACAACTTGATTTGCTTCAGATTCTGATTTCTTTGACTCATCCTGTGGACATGTGAACAAAAGAAATGTCATTGAAATTTGGATAAGCCTACTGATTGATAACATAAAATTAGGTTAATTGAAATTCTTAATATCTTCATATAAGCTTGGATAAAAGGTTGTGTTGTTGTAGGTACAAGACTTAATTATTCAAAGTAATGACAATTTCATATTGTACACTGGCCAAGGATTACAAGCTAGAGCACTTAACATCATACCTTTTAAAGGCTTTCCAAACTCCCTTGGCTTCCAACCTTCTATTCCAGGTTCATAACCTTTTAATAGGCTTCCAAGATCAAATAGTCTGGATGTTACCCGAGAGGGTTTTTACAATTAACAGGCTTACTAACTAGGCTCCTGTGGGGGGAGATAAACTCATGAGAAGAACCAGGTAGGACTTGAAAATTAGGGTGAGGTTTTCTTGTGAAAAACTCAACCCCCCCCAAAGGGGGAGGTTGAGAAACTTCATAACCCCCCACAATATATCATATCAAAATATACAGAAAGTTTGGGTTACACAACATTTTGAATAATTTGAATTACACTATTTACATTATGAAGTAATCAAAATTGTCAAAAAGGAGGGAAAACACATTCACAATCAAAATTCCAGCATTTGTGACTGTGTGGAACTTCAGAAACCATACTGCACACCAAAAATAACCAAAGTTGACCACACACATCAATGGCACATTGATATATGATGCTAGTTATATTTAGGTTATATTTCAAACCTTTATGGTCAAATATAAGTAGGTAAATGGCTTTTTTAAACAACACTAAAGATATTTCTAAGTTTGCTAGATAATGACATCATTTGAGCATTAGAAGTTTTTGAATTGTTGACTTTACTAAAATTGACACACCCTATTGGGGTATGCCTGCCAATGACCTTCCACAGTCTGGAGGAGATGCTGTTTGTTTCTCACTCTTGATGAATAAGGAGTTGAATTCTTAAGTAAGAGCAACTCCTCTTTATCAGGTTGTTCACGGGTCTGAGATTGAGAACAGCCTCCATGCCATGTTGAAGTCATTGTCTTCTGTCCAGCTGTTAGGGTCTTTCTCAAGGAAAGATGGTGTGCAGAATGTTGAATGGATCCTTCATCTTTGACAGGACAAAATCCTCCATATTCTTTCTCACAGCATCTGGCACCAGTGCTCAGTGGGGAGGATCCTTCAAGCCATCTTGTGTTTATTGCTTGCACCATTTTCCTTTTCAAGTCTAGGGACAGGTGAATATTAAGAGCCATTCTTATCAAAAGCTCCCTCGGGTACTGTACTGTTACCATAGATGTTTGCCAAACAAGGACACTCTGGCTGCTCTGATTGATGTGGGTACTGCTGAAGGTCTTGAAGGAGACAGATTTGCTGCAGCAAACACAGTAGTAGGCACCAAATGCATGCTTTCACATAAAAGCTTCTAGATGAATATATTCATTTTCTGAAGGTGCTGCAGACCTCAGTGTCAATTGTCTGTGGTACATCCACATTTTCAGTAAATACAAAGCCATTACCATTGAATGTGCATGATGAACTGCTCCAGGTGTTCAAACCAGCGACCATGAGGAGGAATGCCACTGAAGATGATGCCCAGTTCTAGTAGCTCCCTGTATTCATGCCTTTCTGAACTGTATGATCCCTTCCAGTCCATGATCATGTTCAGTGACCTCCTCATCCACTCCTCTGTTATGAACAATATTTGGCCATTAGTCTTGGAAGCTTTCCAATATTCTAATACTGGGGTATATGAATACATCTTCAATGACTGTGTGAAGATTTCTTCAAGTAGATCATGAATATGGTGTCAGCAGGCAATGTGGAGTATGTGATTGTCCAGCTCTCATTCCACTAGGGTACAAGCACTGCCTAGAGGCATGTATTTGCAGCAGTAGTGTTAAAATGGCCCCTTCACCTGATCATGAAAGTTCCACTCCTGAATGGTCTCCATGACCTTCTGTACTGTTCCAGGCTTTGCTTTAGAGTTTAGGAGCTTGGGATGGTGAGTGGTTTTTGGACATCTTCCCCAGACACCAGGATGGAAGTCAGTCTACATGCTCCTAGCCAATGAGGTCTGGCATTTTTCTGTCCCAATGCACAAGGGGAACAGGGGAGAAAGTGCACTGGATTTCCCCCACAAGAACTTGGCAGTACCTGATCCTCTGAGCTCTGATGGCACTCAGGCTCAGACAGCTTCTAAACCTCAACTCCCACCTGCTGGGCAAAGGGGACCAAGATGTATGCTGCATTCCTGTTAGTAGTGAAGGGTGGAGGCCACCTCCAGAGAAATGGGAACTCTGCCTTTCCTTCACTTTGGAGTGGGAAGTGATGATCTAGCAGTAACGGTACTCTAATCTTCCAGCTCTATAGCACTGGCAAAGTTGCTGGTGATGGAGGATTTAAGCTTGACTCTCTCCTCTGCTCTGGCCTATCTCACAGCCTTGCTTACAGCCTGGAATGCCTACTATTCCTCCTTTACTACTAGCTGCTTGTCCACTCCCACCATCTGTCCTTGGCACCCCACTTCCCATTGCTCCAGCAGGAACTCCTTATCCTGAATCTTGATACAGTTCAAAGGCTGCTGGTGAGTAGTATTGAAGAGGCTAGGAAGCTCTGCTTGCAACTTCTCTCATTGTGTGATTGCACAATTGGTTTTTCAGCTGATGCTTCTCTTCAGTCTCTGCCATTCCTTGATGATATCTGGCTTGTGACCCATGGGGATCCTTGCCTTCCTCAAAAGGTTCAAGATTTTGTATGTTTCAAAAATACTCTCCATGAGCAATTTTTTTCCATTATGGTGGTAGAAGGGGAGTCAGGGAGACACTTTCACCTTTTGAGGGAAACTTGGTTCACTAATTAGCAGTAACCTTAAATTTACCAAACTGTGCATAGAGGTGCACCTGGAGTACACTGTGCAGTTCTGGTCACCCACCCTCAGGAAAGATATTGACAGGCTGGAGCAAGTCCAGGTGAGGGCCACAAAGTTAATCCCTTCAATTAGGCATATGGGCTACAATTGACACTTACGTGCTCTGAATTTGTTTTTGCTGGAAATTTGGAGGCTGCGTGGTCAACTCATCAAGGTTTTTGATCTCTTACACAGGTTCAATGATTTTATAAGCATGTTTAGTTTAAATAACTACTCGCAACAATGGTTGGAAGTTGGATTTGAAATGGTTTAGCACTAGTGTATGTAGGAATTCCTTTACCTATAAGATCTGTGACACATGGTTAGACCAAATTTGCACACTATTTGAGGGTGTAGGAATTTTTCCCTGGCACCCATTGCCATTGGTACCACCTCAGCAGTGTTGGGCACTAAAGCATTAATCTGATAAGTTAATTAACGAAGTTAATTTTTTTTTTAATGGACTATTAACGGAAGTTAATTTCCATTTATCGTTATTGGACCAGTTAACACGTTAACTGTGAGGAGTCATTCACGGAAGATCACTGCTCCGCGAATGAATTCAAACTGCCATAACTTCAGTCTGCTTCCAGATCTCTCAAGGGGAGGTTGGGGAGGCCCAAGAGGTCAAGACTGGCAGTTGGGCCTAACTTTGAGAAGTTGGTCTTTCTGAAGGGCAACCAGCACATTGTCAGTCTTTAATAAATGTGCCTAAAATTTAATTTTACCTTTCAGTTCCCACCATAATAATTCTCTGGTAAATTAAAATTTAGTTAATGGTTAGTGGTTACAAGGGTTTCAAAACATGTAATCAGTACATTTTTTATTAAAAATAAAAAAAAAAGTTAAGCAAAAAAGTTGCAAAACTTGATAAAAATAGTTAAATACCTATTTATTGTTGGATTTTGCATAAATAAACATTTTCTATGGGTTTTAAAGCTTTTTCCTTGATTTTTTTTAAATGTTAGTAAAGAAATAGTTATTGTTAACGGAATATCGTTAACTTTGTAGTAAAATTATTGGATTATCATTATCGAAGTTAACTTTTTGGTTAACGGTGCCCACCACTGCTCCTCAGTATGGGCTGCAAGGCCTTTTGAGGTGGTACTTTTCCTTGTAACTCCTTGTAACTATATCTCTCTAGCTTTACTGTTGCTACTATAATGGACACTGCTCCTCTGAACTCTCTAACTGCATACCTCTTCCTTTAAGGAGAGCCTGCAGTACTTGACTTTTAACACAGTTGTCCCATTCCTGCCATCCTGTCCAACTCTAATGCAAGTCTTAATCAGTATTTTCAATCTTTCATCCACTCAATTGGTCAACTGTGGAACAGTCTTCCACTATGTCTTTCAAATGCAGTGTGTCCACACATCTTAAACACACTGGTCCTTGATTATGGCTCTTTACTTGTCCTTCTATGGGATGGGACCATTTTTTTTGCAGGTGCTGCTCTTGGTCTCTCCTTGCATAAGTGTAGGAAGCATAGTTTGCTGTGACTTGTGTAAGCTTAGGCCTAAAAAGAAAAATGGTAAGCAGGTTAATTATGTTTTTCATGTGGTTTATTGCCTTTTCTTTACTTCCAGCTAAGAACCTTCCCTGGTCATGCCAGTCTCACAACAGCTAGCCTCACAGATGGGGTTGCTTTGGGAACTATTTTGCGGCAAATGTAAGTAGGCATAACTCGCTTATGAAACCTATTATGGTAATGCCAAAAAAATTTATTTTTAGTTCTAGGCTAGGTGTGTATTTTTAGTACCGTACAGTACTAAAATAATGCCTCAGGCTGAAATATTCATTTTGGTTAGTAGACTTGAATACTGTACCATGTTAGTAATCATGCTATACAGGATAAAATAGGCTTATAGATAAACGAGACCGACTTTTATTATTATGCCTTGTAATATAGGGTGATCCAGAGAAATGGGACCCAAAAGAAACCCCTGTAACTCTTAAAGTATAAGTCCTTTTATAAAATCATACGCATCATTCGAAAGAGGATAGTTACAAGTTGTACAGGATTGTATAGGTTTTGACAATACAAGACAAGATACAAAACAAATAAAAGTGTTAGTTAAAACTAACCCTTCAAGATGACTGCATGGACTGTGGAACAGCTGCGTTTCATAACTGAGCAATATTATGAGTATGGAAGAAGTGTAGTTTCAGCTCTTAGAAGGTGATTTTGACATCTGAAAATTTGTCTTGAAAGATCTTTGAGCTGAAACTACACTTCTTCCATGCTCATAATATTGCTCAGTTATGAAACGCATCTGTTCCACAGTCCATGCAGTCATCTTGAAGGGTTAGTTTTAACTAACACTTTTATTTTGTTTTGTATCTTATCTTGTCTTGTATCGTCAAAACCTATACAATCCTGTACAAACTTGTAACTATCCTCTTTCGAATGATGCGTATGATTTTATAAAAGGACTTATACTTTAAGAGTTACAGGGGTTTTGTTTTGGGTCCCATTTCTCTGGATCACCCTTTATAAGTAAGCCTTTCATGGAGCATAATTTACTTTAGTTGAGGCTGTGTGCAACTTAGAGAGCCTACCATATCTCTTAGCTGATAAAGAGCTCCACTGTTAACAAGAAGCCCTGAGCTATGTCATAGTCAATGTGTAACACCGCTTCCCCTTGATCAGTAAAATTAAGCAGCATTAGGTTGAATAGTAGCCAGATAGGATACTGTCTTCTCTCTAGACTATGTAGTGACCCCTGGTTCAGATCCCACGTAAACCTGTAGGTTCCCTACATCATATGACCTTAAATGTTGCGAAGGAGGTTAAATAACCCCATCATTACAATAGGCCTCCAGTAGAACTAAGACCTGCATTGTGTACAGACCATTCTCTGTTATTTTAGTTAGCTATATACTGTGACATGGACATGGAGGCTAGTCTTCATAGATTTATAGAAGCAAATTAGACTAGTAGTGTGGTATTGACTAGCCTAGGTCTAATGGTCATTTTGGCTATAGGGTCAACCTAATTTAATGCAGAGAGCCAGTGTGGATTGTTTTAAACTTTTTTTTTATTTTTCAAAACATAAATACTTGTATTGGGTGTGTATGATACTTTTAAAACAAATTATTGCTGAGGAGGTTTTTTATAGTTTTTAATTAAATTGTTTTATGCAAGTAGTAAGGGGGCACTCTACTGGCGATCTTCTTGCATATCTGACTCTTGGTCATCCTCCTTTTGGGATTTTGGTGAAACCTTTACTCTTGCATTAGACTTATCAAAAGCTTTTGTTTTTTTTCTTCTTGGCTGAGGGAGTGTGTTTTTGTGGGCATTTGTCCTTGGCCCCTCCTTCCTGCATTAAAAAAAAAAAAATGTGGTGGTGGTTTCTTTGGATAGAGTTCTGAAGTTACAATAATAAAGAAAATAACCTTATTTTAAAATGATTATTTGGAACATTGAATCTCTCTACAAGCCACCTTTGTCAGATTTAATTTTTAAAATTTTTTTGAAACAAAGTTGTACTCTCCTAATGATCTCTCAATTTACTTGCATATTCACAGGAAAGGTCCACTTCTGTAACCATAGTTATAACTTATGATCAGCCAAATCTAGCCAATTCTATTACCGATTCTTTGAAATGTTAAAACTTTCATCACAAAACAAAATCTATATTTATAGAAAATTAAAATTACAAAAAATGCTTGATAATTTATACTCATTTATAGTAAAAATATTTTAAATTCCCGAAAAAGACAAAGCTTAAGTTAAATTGCCCATAAATTTACATTTTCTCTAACTAGTTAATCTCAATATTATGAACTATTGTAATCTACTCCGCATTAATAATCTACAGAAGCTAAGGCTAACAAAGACCCTAAGATCCACTTTAAGGTTAGCCCAAGAGAAGGAAGAGTAGTGGGTTAAAAGAAGAGGAGAAGGGGGTTAAGTAATATGCTATAATACTGTGATTCTATATTAAGTTGCAATTTTTAATTTATATATTAAACCAACTTATTATGTTGACTTCATTTCAAGTATTTTAATAATTTTGTAAACACAAATTCAAGTTCTACATCCATTTTTTTTATTCAAATAAGCCCCCAGCAACTTGAAATTTTAATGAATTTTTTTATTGTTTACATTGTTGAAGAAAGGAAAAAAAAACGTTCCACATAAGGAAAATAAATTACTTTAAATATTGGTATTCAATAAATTTATGAAACTAAAATAAAATTATTTTATTTTACTGAATAATAAAACTATTTAACATTTTAGCAATGGGATATGAATAACAAATTCTGATACTGTATATTGGTGGGGTGAGCTAAGGAAAAGCATTTAAACAAATTTGAAATGTAAAACTATGAAACTTGAAAGTTTTCACATTAGATTTAGTAAAATTTATGAAGGGAATTGATTTTTTAAAATATAGGCAAAGAATCGGCACAGGTATCGGCAACTTTTCATGGAATCGGCATCTATATATTTTTATTGCATTACTTCACCACCACCAGATACCAAAAAATTCAGTGTTAACACCAAAAGCTACATTTTAATTTTAACATCGCAATGAAATTGTAAAACAAAATTAAAATGAGCATTTAATTTTAAAAGTAATTTTCTGTACTTGTAGTATTTTAGGATACATAATTAATAGGCTTATTCTCATTTCCTAACTTTAATGATGAGAATTAATAAAAACTATTTTCCTACCTTGCAAAAAAACAACTGAATCGCTTTTCACGGCCTAAGCCCATATAGACCAATTAAATTGGCTATTAAATAGTCCTTTAGATAAGGGTATAAACACCAGTACGTCTAAGCTTAAGAAAAAGCGTCGTATTAATTCTAGACCAAATGGGGACTTCGGCTCTTGATGAACTAACGCTGGAGAGACTTCCGTTTTCAGCTTTTGAAGATTGTTATAACCTCGCAATTTGGAAACGTAAAATTATGCAAAATGCAGCTAATTAAGTGCTGGCATTAAGCTGAATCCCTCCTTTTTTTCGATGACATTTGAGTTTACCCTTTTCCACATAAAAATACCATCACTGCGGTTTATACCACAATGAAGGACAAAAATATTCTCTCTCTTACCACAGGAAGGAAACGGCTTTCCGTTCGTAATTTATTTATTTCTCGTTCGAGTCGAAATGTGGTTCCATGTGGAATGGTAATGGAGTATTTCCTTCTGTTTAAACTTTAAAGGATTACGTAGCTCGTTTAGTATTTTTTTACCACTTTACGCTTACCAGTAGGTTTTTTATAGCAAAGATAATGGAGTAAGCGATTAGATTTCACAGACGGCTCGGCCGCCTTTCTCGTCTTACGATATTGATGGGGATACGATAACTCAATTTAGTTTGTGTATAATGCATAATTTAAAGTTCTAGCCACCTATTATTATTCCTCCACCCCCACCGGGGCCATTTCAAATGTGGTCCCTTCATTGTCGATATACTGTACAATCCTTTCGGAATAATTTCACTGTATGAAATGACGTTTGTGAAACTGATAGAGGAAGAATAAACGCAAGCCAACATTGTGACTGATATGTTTTACTTCCAGAACAGGTTCCATTATGTTAGGGACGTATACGGCATACCTAACTGAATTTTAAACGCCCATCAAAGAACATCAAACAAATTGCCGCCCACCCAATTATTTTCATACCACTACACTTCTCATCAAGTTCAAGGTACTGATGATCGAAGGCTTTGATTGGTTTCCTCCGTAGTCAGGTCCGCCCTCATAATATATATAGTTTGAAACTTGGTTACTTCAGAGAATAGGGCACAGGGCCTAACGATCAGAATGTAAGGCTAAGGTTCTTCGTCGACATGTTTGCGGCCTACACTTTACTAAGTTTGTCAAAAAGAAAATTTGTTTCCGTCGAGCCGCCCATAATCTGTAGTGACGTCTGTGTATGAGTACATCGTAGGGCTAATGCAGAGGTAATATCAGCAATAAAATCTTGATGGCGAATGGGAGCATGGTTCGGGCGTAGTGTCATCTATGAAGGCTTCCCACGTCCCTTCGTAGCAAAGGTTACAATCCCCGCAGTGATCTTCACTATAATTGCGTGTGCAATACGAAGTGCGTTGACAATTTGTCGTTGACCCGGGTCGAACCCAAACCGGCCTACGATACGGCCCTAACCTGAATGTGGAAATGTCTTGCTATTAGACTGTTTTCGTATTTAAAACCGTAAATGTTTCTTTTCTAGTCTAATATCGAAGTGTAGTTAATAGAACCTATATTTGTTCTTTTTCACTCTTAATTTAGTTTACGATAATGCATGTTCGACTTTTGTTTTTGAAGGTCCCCAAGAACTTTAGAATAGAGAATTTTAGTGATACAAATTATTTGATGTCCATAAAGGCCATTCAAGACATTTTGCTTTTCCGTTTCAGAGCTCCCGAATATTTTAGCGAACAGTGGTTTGCCAAAATAAAAACTGACGTTTCTGATAATTGGAGGCTGAAGGTAAGATTCAACCTGGTTTTATTTCATTCCGTTTATAGAAGACTAAAAATCGGTTTTCTATCGACTCACCAGACAAATGCATAGGCTCTACGGGGCATTTTCAATTAATTTTCTCCTAAATTTGTTCACCCATATTAAGATAATAATAATAATATAGCTGATTCTAGTTATTTATAAGAGCTTGATGCGAACTTGGCGTTATGATTTTTAGAGGAAACTCTGGAAGTTATAAATTATGTAGTTTAAAGTTTGATCGGACCATTCGTGGTTATTCAAGAAATCGAATTTAATAAAAGTCGGTCTTAATCTTTTAGACTGAATTTCTTCGAGAAAGTAATTAAAGAGTAACGCAATAAGCGTTATTCCTTTCCCAAGAAAACGGGTTACAGTAATAAATGGTGCTTTTTTCCTTCATTAATGTTGTAAGTTACTCTCTAGTAACTAATTACAGTTACTAGTTAGTGTCTCAAAAGTTACTAGTTACTAGTTGCTGTTTTAAAGAATTTGTTAGTTACTTCATGAGTTCGACATTTTTCCCGGTTTTAGCGAGCATCTGTTCCTGATAAAAGTACTTTCCGTGACTAGTATTTGTTTCAAACTGATTGTGATCTAGCGAATAAACAAGATTGTGTATGCTAATATGATAAAATAGTGTGCTGTCAATAAAGTTGCTCCGTGCACAATATATACATCGAAGAAGGCCTGTGAAAAAGTAACTTTTTATTCGTACAGAAAAAAGTAACTGGTAAAAGTTGCAAATATTCATGATTTTTTGTAACGAGTTACAATTACTCGGCCGAAAAATGTAACTCGTTAGTTACTCAAAAAAGTAACTGTTACTGAATAACTAGTTACGTCACAGCGCTGCATTTAATGGAGGAGTCCGTTGGCCTACTCGGAGAGACTCTCACGCGCAGATATTTCTCATACGAATAATGATGAGTTGAAATATGGCCGTGTTGAGCAACTCTTTCAAAACACAAAAGTGAAGACCAAAAGTGAGAAATAGTTTGAAAGTTTCGTTTTTAAATTAGGAAATTCGTTAATCCAAATTACGTATTTGCTCTTCTTTCGTTTTTGTCCTAACTTCATTCTTTTGGGCGTTGTGGCTTCCAGTCCCACAATTTAGACACCTGCAGTTCGTGACCACAAGCTTGTACACACACACACACACACCACACACACACGTGATTATGAAATTGGCCCCTTTTTATTATGCTAAATTGCAAAGTATACATCGTATGACATTAAATTATTCAACACTACCAGCAAAACATGAGAAACAAATAAGGCCTCGCCATAAAAAAAAAGTAGGTGGCCCTGTGTCCAACTGCAAAGGTTAGAAGAATTCTGTTGTACTAGTTATATATATATTTGTGTGTGTGTGTGTGTGTGCATATATGTATATGCAGGGTGGCGCAAAAGTCAGGAGTCAAAAGGGCGTCATTGCATGAATTATAAATTAAAATTTTTTTAAGTGAAGTAATTTTTATTTAAAAATAGTGGCGGCCAAAGAGCAGAAAAATTTCACTTTGGCTCCTGACTTTCGCGTCACCCTACGCACGCACACGCAATAAATATATTATATATATATATATATATATATAATATATACACACACACACACACACACACACACACACACACACCCCTTGTTAATTTTTTAGTTCCGTGCGTTGCTTTTCACACGGTCAAGCTGGGGGTCCCGCCTCTAGGTCTGGCTTGGTGGAGGAGCTAGTTGCTTTCTTGCACTATCCACCGTACATATATATTATATTACTGTTTTACTTTATATCAGTTTTTTGACCCTTTGAGGACCACGGGACATATTTGTCCCAACGGAAATAATTATATAAATTGTACAATGATGCAACGTTTCTACAAATACATCTACATGTTTATACAAATATCGTTTAGTTGTCGGAAAATTAACCCAAAAATGGGTCATTTAAGTGACTATAGTTACAAATATCTGATTGTAAATAACAATAAAACAAACTTTTAAGTTCAAAGAAACGTGTACTAGTCGTCAAAGGGTTAACTTATTTCCTCATTCGGCTTTTCACTGATGACGACCCTCACTCGGGTCCATACGTTAATAAATGTTTGGATCCATCGTCTTGGTGTCCCCCCCCCCCCTCGTATACATAGTCAACCTTACCATACCTTATAATACCTAATGATGGTTTCGTATGACGGTTCAGGTCGACTCCTCTGCAGCATCTCTTCTTTTGCGGAGTTGGTGGAGGAAGGAATTGGTTTCCATTCTCCTCTTGCCCCACGCATGGTTGGTCAGAGACTTTGCAGAACTGAAGCTAGTTCTTGAAACTATTCAGGTTGGTGTGCCAGAGGTTCCCCAGATTTCTGGGCAAGATATTGAAGAGTTTCGGGCCTCGTATTCTCGGGATATTTTCTCCTCGTTTTCATGGACCCTTGTCCCACCGCAGTTGCAACATAACATAATCTGTTGCTGCTTTCATTCCAGTGTGTTTCTATTTCATTTCTAACGTTGGGGGGACGACACTCGAGCATTTTTCATACGTATATTATTGTGTACGCTCGCGTCGTCTTTCCAGAGAGTAGAATCTCAAGGATTATAGTAGAGACCAGTAGTCTTCATCTTTCTTTTCCTCCATCTTAGACGCTGGGCAAATGGGTTAATTTTCTAGCTCTGTAATTTTAATGTTATAGTGCTCCCAGAATTCTGAATTCGATGGTTATTACTCAAAGATCCCTGATTTGTGGGTTTGGTGTTCTGTTCTGTTTGGCGTTCTGTTCTGTTTGGCGTTCTGTTCTGTTTGGCTTGAAGAGTTTTGTACCCTTTATTCTGTCTCGCACTGTTGTTATTACAGTATCTTATAAGAGGTCGGAATTTTTCTTCGTTGAACTTCATATTGTTGTCTTCCGTCCACTTGAATAATGTTTTAGTATCATTTTGTAATTTTTCTACGTCACCTTCGTTTGATATTTCCATGCATAGTTTTGTGTCGTCCGCGAAACATGATACAATACTGTCATTAATACGTGCATTAATAATTATATACGGCAAGGGAGCTAATACTGTACCTCGTGGGACAGAGCTGATGACTTCCGATTTGATTTCACTTACTACCACTACGTGTTTTCTTCGAACCAGAAAATTAAATATCCATCGTCCCCAGCTTTCCACTAATAATTGTATTAAGTTTGTGTGCTATAATAATTTCACGATCATATTTACTGAAAGCTTCAGCAAAGTCAGTATATATTCCATCTATGGTTTGTCATCGACAAACGTTTTCAGTATTTTTCTCCTGGTGGTCTAATTGTGAGGCATGATCTTCCAGCCCGTGGTAGTGTAGTGGCTAACACCCTCGCATTCTACTCGGGAGGTGGTGGTGGTGGGTTCGAACCCTGGTGGAAGAGTTTTCATATGTATATATTTTTTTTATGCAGAATGGAGGGGCCAAAGGCGAACACCCGCTAAAACGCCCCCACCCCCATACAAGGAGAAGGGATCTGAGATCAAGGTCCAAAGTTTCCGAAATGCCTAGACACGATGTTTGAAAGATTGAAGGTCATAGACGGGGTAAAGGATGGATTGAGGAACGTTGTTCCAGTATTGACCGGTTGAGTCGGTGAAAAATTGAGAATACCCATTACCCCTTGTAGAGTCGGACAGAAAAGGGATGAGAACGTGTTGAAAGTGGTACAGCATCCTCTCCTTAGAGGAGGCATGCAGTTAGAGGGTTCAAAAGAGCAATGGCCATCATAATAGCGATAGTAAAGAGAGATGCAACATTGCGGCGAAGCGAGGGGATTGAAGACCGGAAGAGGTGGGGAAAACCTTTGAGTCCCGGTGAAGTAGAGCTGTGTGGGTTGAGCCACTCCACGCATGAGAAGTGTACTCCATACAGGGGTGGGTGGGGAAGACAATACAACTGTACAGAGACGGTAACTAAGTGTGGGTGAAGACAGAACCCCGAGGAACACTACTATTAAGAGCTTTATTAGAATAGGGGCCATTTACAACCACAGCTATAGATCGGCCAGAATGGAAATGAGATGAATGCACAGATAAAAGGATAGAAACCATAGGAGAGCAGTTTGGGAATTAAGGATTTGTGCCAGACTCGAAAGTTTTTTGTTTAATGCAGTAGCAAAGTTTCACCGAAAGGAGGATGACCAAGAGTCGGAGAGATGTGCGAGAAGATCGCCAGTAGAGCGTCCTTTGCGGAACACGTACTGACAATCTGAAAGAAGATTAAGTAGAGATGTTTAAAAATCTTCCTATTAAGGATAGATCCAAAAACTTTAGAAAGACAAGAAATAGTCAGTTGCACGATAGTTGGAGGACCCTTCTTTGGGACAGGCTGAATGAGCAAACTTCCAGCAGGAAGGAATAGTACCCAGGGGCGTGTCCAATCGGGTGGCGCAGGAGGCGCGCGTCCCCCTATAAATTCCATAGTTTCTGCATAATTCCATTTGTTCCTATAAATTCCAAAGTAATTGTCAATTGAGTACTTATTGAAGCAAGTTTTTATCGTTCTTCAAATGTTTAAATAAACAAGTTTGTCAGAAAATGAGTGAATCTCATCCTTCAGCTACTTAGTTATATGCTCTAGATGTCACCAGAACGCGTTTCTCAGTACTGTATTCCCAAAATTTTCTACAGCCCGGGAGGGGGAACACCCACACCCGCTCGTCAACGGGTTGAGCCTCCCCTTTTCCTTAATTTCTGTACACGCCTCCGTGCCAGATGAAAGAGTTTGCCTAGGGACGGAGCACAGTTCTTGAGAAGAATAAGACGACCCCATCAGGATCGTACGCCATCCTCGAGTTGAGCTCACAAGAGATTTTAGTTTCTGACATAATTAAGTTAGATAGAGGAACAGCACCGGAATCGTCCAGGGTTGAGTTGGAGGCAAAAATTTGAGTGAAGAGCCGCTTTATCAGGAGGAGAGACGGTAAAGGAGGGAAAGAAGTAAAGTAAAGTTGTTTAATTTTTTTTGGCTCGGTGCTAGAAAGAGCGAGAAGAATTAGAATTAGATAGGTTTTCACATTTTCGTGAAATTTTTTGCTAGTCGAAGAACAGATTTTGTACTCTTCCAGCCAGAAATATAAGCAGAGTGAGAGTCGGGGGTTGGATGGCGACAGTACCTTCAGAATGACTTCTCTCTGTTGCAAATAGCATTAGAACAAGCAAAGAAACTTTTTTATGGACAACCATTTTTATTTATATAATATGCTCTACATGGTTGTCATTATTTTGAAAACACACTTCAATACGTGTTCCCCACTGTTGATGAACACGCATTAGCACAGTTGACGTTATGCTTGTAATGGCGTTGGTGATACGTTCCTTTAGATGATTTATGTCTCGTATCTTTTCCTGATACACCATGGCCTTCAAGTGCCCCCAAAGATAGAAATCAAGGGGGGTGAGATCTGGGGATCTGGGAGGCCACTCCACAGGACCACGCCGACCAATCCAAGCATCCGGAAACTGCTGCTGATCCAAATACCGACGCACGTGAAGACCATAATGAGGTGGAGCTCCATCTTGCTGGAAGTAAAACTGGGAAGTTACCTTCCTCGTTTAGCAGGGATGGGAAAATCTCTTCTGCAACATGTTAAGATACCTTTCGGCATTAAGATTTCCACTGACAAAATTTGGTCCAATAATTCTGTCACCCCATATCCCGGACCCACACCATCACTTTACCGGCACCTTGCATCTTCGTCGGACTCAGCCAGTTAGGTTAGCATTACTTCCAAATAACGTATGTTTTGCCGATTAACCTCTCCATTGACGTAAAAATTTGCTTCATCAGTAACATAAAAACCAAACGTTTAATTTTTCCTATGTATGGAAACTTACGGCCCACCCTGTAGTAGATAGAAAAAGATATGTGCGTCTCCAGGTCACAGTAGATGTAGTATAGTATATATATACTGTGTGTTGGTGTTGTATATATATATAATATATATATATATATATGTATATATATAGTATGTTTCGTGAAATTTTCATATGGAATGAATTTCACAATTAAACACGTGAATGAATGAATGATGCAACCCACAAGGGAAAAGAAAATGATTCCAAGGCCTTTTGTGATGTGAAGTACACCTCGTCAGAGATATATATATACCTATGTATAATTTTATTATTTTTTAAATTACGTGGTTAAACATTTTAATGTTTATAAAAATAGGTGTAGGCTTCGTCTTGCTTATTAATTGAATGTAGTTATGTAGGTTGGCATTTTGAATGAATGTCTGAGTGTGAATGTGTGTGTCCTGAAAGAGAAGCACCACATTTTTTAGGCATTTGCAATTTTGACTTCTCCAGTTACTTTTGTATGAGATCCGCTTTAATTGAACCCCACGCACAGCCACGCATCAAGAAGTTAAACATTTTTACGGCCCTTTGACCGCTCATAGTATCTTTAGGCTCGGAGCATAACGGTTTTCGCCCCCCCCCCCCCCCCCCCCCCCCCCCCCCCCCCCCCCCCCCCTCCCCCGTTTTAGAAATTTAACATTGAGATGAAGTTAAAAATAGATGTTGATAATATCATTATTGTCCGTGTCTCCTGAACGTAACATTTTGTTCGAAAGGTTAATGCGTATTGCATTAATTACGGTATCTGATAACTATAATTGGCGGAGCAATTTTGTATTAGGGTAATAATGCCAAATAATGATAGTTTAACGTTTATGGCGTTCGTATTTAGTTCTGGGGTTTCATCACTTTTCTCTTATTTCGTCCGTAATTAAGCTGTAATTATTAAATTAGGTATACTTGTATTACTGTACTTGAAACCGGAATATAGCTAATTTTTATATTTTAACTAAAAATATATATATAAATAATAAAAAATTTGAAATTGTTCCCTAACCTGAGGACTTTAAATAAGCGTGGGCTTAAATCGATTAATTTAACAGTGCATTGAACGACTGAAGTATTTTTAGTATGTTACGAGAGAACGGTGCTGCTTAAGAATAAATGCATTTTAGCATTCGCCCTCGAGTAATATTTAAGCGATCCTCAAACTTGTCTAAACACTGAATAATGGTGCGTAATTAAGATTTTAAAGTTGCGTCTTTTGGAACGATAAGAGACGATCGTAACGGTAATTAATTAGTCGTCCTTTTATTAATTAGCCCTGATTCTCGTTGCTCTGTTCGCAATTAAGGCCAAAAAGGAGGGATTTGCGGGGCTCCCGTAAGGTTTCAACGATTGAGGATAGCTCGGTGGGGGGAGGGTACCGCAGTATCGGTATCGAACGGTTTGTAGGTGTTTTACGGTACTGTACTGGTTGTACCGTAGCCTTGAAATTTACTTTTGGTCGCGATAGATCCCGCGTTTGGGTTCGGCTGTAATTAACATAATAATGAAGTGGCCATTTAAATTGAGAATTGATCCTTTTGGTTTGTGATTGGATCGTGTCGGCAATTAGTTAGGCGTTTATTAAGTCTCGTCACTTTTATAAATTACCTTTTGATTAGTTTTCCACTTCATAATTACGTTAACATTGATATAGATTTAATGGAAAATAGAAGCCTACATTCATTGAGATAAACTTGAATGGATGTAGGCCCTATATTGTTTGTACCTGCAGTTTGAGTTAGCCGTGAGTCTCTTCTCCATTACTTTTTGGAGTCATTGTTGGCCTGGTGACTCCTAAAGTTTGTTAGTGACTATATCGAGGATTCCTCGAGACTCTCGAAGACGCGACCTTGTCTTTGCGAGTCGGGACGGATGAGTCGAAGAGTCAACGACCGTTAAATAGACCTTGTATGACGGTTGGGGTTGTTCAGGGTGTTCCACACAGTCATTCACATTTAATGGATTGCAATTAGAAGCGGAGGAAGCGGGAATGAGGATCTATTGAGAAATTACGGCGTCCTACGAGCGCAATTATGCACCTTCAGTATATATTCTGTAGACTCGTTTATGATAGTAGTAGTGTTCAATGTTTCGGACTCTTCTATTCAACCAATACCGGTAACTACTAACCTCTGAGTCGTTTATTTAGTGGCATAGGTCTTACCAAATCAAAATATCCTCGAAAATGCTCAACACTGTTTTGTGCAGAATGTTTTCAACCTCTAGCTGTAGAACTAGCACGAGTGATTTAGGCATGTTGAATTAAATTGTGGCTAATAAATTTTGTTTTTGAGGCCGAAGGACTGTGTTAAAAGGATCTAATTTCACGGTTTAACTTGGGAGAAAAAACTTGTTAGCTTTGTACGTTATTGAAGTATTTTTAAGTTTCATACTACAGTAATCAATAATTATAAATCATCATTGATTCTCGCATCAGTGAACGTCAATCGTGATAATCTGCGAAAAATAACATAATCGGTGCTAAGGTAATTACTGTTCATTTTTATGGAGAGAGATGAGAGCGATTATTTCGCTTTGAAATTCGAGCTGCTTTTTTATATTCCACGGGAAAACCACAAAGGGTAGAAGAAAGACCTTGCTATTCACCATGTCCGAGCTTCGTTCGTATCTACCTTAGAAAAGTAATTCACTGGCTATAGTATAGTAACTATAATAGGCCTTTATCAAAAAGAACTGTTAAACCAGTTTCTACATATGGCCCCTTACTTTGGCAGAGTAAACGCAAACATAAGTTTTATATGAGCATCTTGTTCCAGTCACGAAACTGCGAAGACGAGGGCGCCCAACGCTCTACAAAGTTAACTTTTCAACCAAGTTTTAAGTAGGACTTTTATTAAGTGAGCTAAACTAGAATTCCGTTCCCTGAAAGGTTTCTGCCAAGACTTTTTTGTATAATTATCTGGTACTAAGTCATTATAGTAGGCTTAGTGCGCGAGTTCGCCATCGTTGTTTTGTTGCGTAATATCGAAATTACCTCGCTCGAGTTAACCAGGTTTTTCTTTATAATAGGAAATAAAAAGCGTGAGGCATTGTTCTTAGGCAGATCGGACAAAGCATTTATATCACTGGGACGCCAAGGTTATATATGGTCATTAAGGATATTTCTTCTAATTTATTTATTTATTCGGATACAGTTATTGTGCAACGAACCATCATTTAAGTTTGGAATGCGTCGGTACTAGGGATTGTCGTTTTGAGTCATTTTGTTTATCCCGGGATTCCGGGATAAAATCTGTCTTTGTCCCGGGATTTCCCGGGATTTTTATTTTATATGTATTTAAATTTTTTATACTTTTAAAAAGGAATTAATATAAAAATTATAAAGATTTCATCATTTATATTCCATTAGGTAACTATGAGTGTGAAATAACTAGCTTAAAAGACAGTTGAGTGCAACAAGACAGCTATTTGTAAGAAAATCAACACTTGTAAAGAATAATATCCTTGTAAAGAATAAGCATGCTCGTAAAAACACAAAAACAACTAAACATATGAAAATGCAAAACATAGCGCATTTAAAAGAACTAATTTGACTTATAATACGAACGTAGAAAACATAGACAATTCACACTCTTATCACTCAGCCGAGTTCTAAGTTTAGTTATAAACAGTCCTTCAGCTGAAAAAGCTCTTTCCGCTTCGACACTAGTTGGTGGTATAGACTCGAGAGCATTCATTATTTTGATTAACTGTTTTTTACCAGTTGCGTGTGTGACGACACTTGCGATTACTGTATGATCGTGTAAACAGGGTATTTATACTATTTATGTAAGTAATTAGCACCGGGATATCCCGGGATGAACGAAAAAATCCCGGGATATATCCCGCACATAAAATCAACCGGGATCCCGGGAAACAATCCCTAGTCGGTACCGGACAAATACGACCTAAAATGGCCGGTTCAGAGGTTTACCATTACATGTGTGTCAGTACTGAACGGAACGTTGTCATTGTGTGTCGGTTGGGGGGGGGGGGGCAGAAAAAGGCTTGGAGTATGTTGCCAATATGGCTATTTGTAAATATACATACGGTAAATATTAATTACCGATATTGATAAATAAACCCTCTGCAACGGTACTTGCGTATAGTAGGCTTTCCTAGTTCTATACAATTTCTGATATATATATATACACACACAATCAGAAATTGTATAGAACTAGGAGCATTTGCTGTGCCCCTAACGACACGGGCACACACATGATTATGAACTTGATGAAACTTTATGATACGAGTATTGTCGTTGCCATTGGTGATGAACCACATACGATAGTCTTGCCAGTACGATGATCCTATACGCTCTACTGGCAGTAATACTTTACACCCTGAATGGGTACGTGGTCAGAGCGGTGCTTTGCGTAAAACAGCGAGACCTTTCTTTAAACTTCATTTTAATCTATTACCATTAATGATGGAATTGGATCAGCCCGAACCCCTCTCAGTCGCCTTTAGACAGTTGAACACGAGACTGTCTCCCGATGTTGGTTTCGACAGCACCTCAATTACCCGCTGAACACAATTTATTTCTTTTGGACCTTCTAACCAATAATTTACCTTCCCTTCCTGTCGTCTTTTTTTTTTTTACCTCGGCCCTTCTCGTTTACTGAGTTTGTGTCTCGTCTTATGGTGGTGGTTGTCGGATACTCCATTTAGAGAAACGCCATTCCTACGCGCAATATTTCTTGGGATAACCTAAGACGATGTAGACCCGTTACTTGAATGCGTTTCTGTATAGGATTTTTCTGGAGGCCATTACTAATTGGTAAAAAAGTTGTTGCTTCATAAATGCAGAGTATTTTCATTGGGAAACAAACTTCATGTTTAGTTCTCACTACTGAAACAGTTAGACAACTAATGTGTTTAAACACTTTCAGCCGGGTTTTTTTTTATGTAAAAATATCTACGTAAATGCAACCTACATAAAGAGAACTGAAGCTGCTCATCAATTTAATAAATGTGGGATTAATTACAAACTACTAAAGATAGGACTAAAAGATCACCAACTTCATCGTACTCGTACATAGGTCTATTTCACTATGTAAAAATTGTATTTGTTTTGCCAGCAGGGTGTTGAAGTTGCATATTTTGTGACATCCAATTTTGAAAAAAAAAAAATGTATATAGATAGATATAGATATATATGTGTTATAGATAGATATAGATATATATGTGTATATGTAGATATAGATTATATGTGTATATAGATAGATATAGATATATATGTGTATATGTAGATATAGATATATATGTGTATATGTAGATATAGATAGTGTGCGCGCGCGCCACTCAAAGCTTGTGTGCATTTTTCTTAGAACTGAAGAGAGATTTATATAATTAATGTATATATTTAGTAGGCAGTGACGTACAGGTAATAAGCACTGCACGTTCCACTATTGCGTGTTTAATTGAAAATGAAGGATTTAAAAGAATTTATTTGTAATGATTGATATTAATTTGTTTATTCACTGGAATCAAAGTATCGCTTTGTCTTTTTTACCATAATAAACATTCACGGGTTTTTTTTTTATTTTTATACTTTTTCCGTGATTTATCTTCTGTTTGACGATGAAGTGAACGTTAATTTGCGACTTCCTTTCTTCTCGAGTGCCACCGTTCTCTCAACTCGGACTTTTGGCACCGTTATTATTTCGCGCACGTACCTCCGCCACGCGATAATAAGGTCCGTCCGAAGGAACCTTTCGTGAGAGGTTTATCCCGAAGATACTCGCCTTGGTAAATATTTCGAGGTAGGCTTTTTTAATTAAGGCGTGAAGCTGAATGAATCGTCGGTCTTTTTAGCGAAGTGGTTATGGTCCTCGTATGAGCGTTCGTTGCTTAGACATTGATGGGTGTACAGAATCCATAATGACTACTTACCTACAAACTGTCGCCTTCATATCGTCATTTGTTCGTCGTAAAAGTCGAAGGTCGTACTCGAATAGTGTTGAAATCCTTGAAAGAACATCGAGGCTGGTATCTCTGCCCAAACTACTGCTACCATACCTCACTCCCCACTCTTGACTAGGCGATAAGAGAGGAGAGGCGCGGGCTAGGGTGGGCAACTTGAACTTTGTCGAAGTTTTTAATTCGTAAAGTAAAATTAGCATTTTAAATATTTGTCGTTTACCAAAAAATACAACTTATTCAACGGATATATATATAGCACAGTTATCGGAATTATCGGGCAATTTTTTTTTTTTAGTGCAAATATGGTTCGATTTAAGAAACTTATTTCATAAAAAGTTGAATAATTGAATATGATTTTGCAGATTACAAACCTCTTTTGTGCAATATTTTAAAGATTGCCTCATAATTTTATTGTTTTAATAATAAATTTTAACGTTCGTATTTTGTAGGTAACGTCGAACGTGTTTTTATTTAAATATTAAGCATTTCTAAATAGAAACTTTCTCTTCTCTTAAATTTGGCTATTTTTAACTAGTTTGTTCGAGAAAACAAACTCAACTTTTCAATCCACTATTCTTTTGTCTAATATATATATATATATATATATATATATATATATATATATACGTGAATGCATCTGAACTACGGTAATAATAACTAGAGGTGTCTGCAAACGCAAACTAATGAACATTGCGCGAAAATGAATACTGGTTTGGATATTCTTTGAAGTGGGCTAACATGGAGCATTGCTGCTTTCATCGGTGATAAACTACGTACGAAAGTCTTGTCAGTATATCGATTCCTTGTTTGTCTGGTAATGCTCTCGCGAGCTGCTCGTACTCTGAAATGGGTGTGTGGACGGAATGATGTATGTGAAAAAATGTTCAACTTTTCATCCTTCTACTTAAGCTATCGATGAATGCAGTTTTTAATCTTATATATATATATATTATATATATATATATATATATATATATATATATATATATATTAAAAACTGCATTCACCGACAGCTTTAGAAGGATGAAAATTACAATTTAATAAAATGTTTGTATGAATAAAATTCTTCGACATTTTGTTCGATTTATTTCGTCACTTGAACACCTATCTGTATAATGTTAATTAAATAGTTGTATGTGTAAAAGACTTTTCTTCCACCACCCATACAACTATTTATCAGGTCATCCCGTAAGGAATGTCGTTTTAAGTTTAAACTAGTCCTACTCGGTTTAAGCATAAATTTTCCGAAAGTTATATCTAAGAGATCTATCGTGTTTCGCTACATACTTTACAGACCTTATCCAGTGAAGACGTGTGTTTTGCTTTATGTGAACCCCTCATAAACATGGTATCAGAAGAGCATATCGGGCATATAATGCTTTAAGAGTTCAAAAAAGGGAATAGTGCTACTGAAGTAACGCGAAACATTCAGGACGTTTATGGCAACGATATTCTGCGTGTGAGGAAATGTCAAAGATGGTTTCAAAGGTTTAGGAATGGTGACTGCTGTTTGACAGATGCAGCACCCTCTGGACGCCCTGCTGAGTTCGATGATGACCCGCTGTTAGCCGCACTTAAAGACTGTTCAACAACTGTCGAAGAATTGGCCCAGAAACTCGATTCATCCCCGTCCACCATCCATCGACATTTGCAACAACTCGGGAAAGTACCTAAGTTAGGAAAATGGGTGCCACATGAATTGTCGGTCGACAATCTGAGGGTGCGAGTAAACATTACCACAGCTCTTCATTCCCGTGAACTCCAAGATCCGTTTTTGCACCGTTTAGTGACTGGTGATAAAAAGTGGATACTGTACCAGAATGTTAAGTGCCGTCGACAGTGGGTTTGTGCCCGAGAACCAACGACACCACAGCCAAAACCAAATCTTCACCCTCTGAAGGTGGTGTTAATACACTTTGAAACCTTACCACACAACCACACAACCACCGCTCAAATCTGTCAACAAGTGGATCGATTGAACACTGCACTAAAAGAAAAGAAAGACCTTCTTTGGTTAATCGGGAAGGAATCTTGTTCCATCACGACAACACACGTCCTCATACCGCTCGGATCACTTCTGCAAAAATTGAGGACCTTGGGTGGGAAAAACTTCCACATCCTCCATATTCTTCAGACCTTGCGCCTTCAGATTATCATATCTTCAGGAGTCTGCAAAACTATCTTGACGAGAAACAGTATACTTCTTTAGATGACCTGCACACCAAACTGCCTGAATTTTATGAACATGGCATTGAAAAGCTTGTAGGACATTGTCAGTGTCATTGATTACGATGGAAAATATATACTAGATTAAAAAGTTTCAGGTGAGTTTATTTTGTCCTTCAAATTCCGATCTTAAAAAATGACATTACGTATGGGATGACCTGATAGTTAACATTATACAGATATGTGTTCAAATGATGAAACAAATAGAACAAAATGTCTGATTTTATTCATACAAATTTTAAATTGTACTAGGGGCACTATATATTTTGCCCCACCCTTTTTTCTTAGCTAAATAATAGGCCATGGGGCTGAAAGGTCTTTTGGGCCGTAAGTTTGAACTTTCTGCCCTTCACATGACCGGATTTCTTTTTCCAGTTTGAACCTCCCTTCCTTGTATAAAACCGCTTTTAAACACCCTTGTCTAAAACCGATGGTTAACGCAGTTTCGAAAATGGTGTCTGACAGTGATGTGCGTCGTAAACAGAGCTGTTATAGAGTTCTTAACCGCAGAGAAGGAAACGGTTGGAAATATTCACAAATGTCTACAAAACGTTTACGGAGATGATGCTGTTGATCGAAGCACAGTTGGACGCTGGTCTAAACGTGAGAGATCATCGGAGAGAGGGAGAGCCAGCCTCGATGATGAGCCACGCAGCGGTCGCCCGGCATCGGCTGTGACATCTCACACTGTGCAACGTGCTAACGAGCATCATTCGATTAAATCGGCGCGTCACATCCAAGGAGCTATCACTGGAGTTAGGAATCAGTGAAGGAAGTGTGAATACGATAATTCAGCGACTGGGATACTCAAAAGCGTGTTCACGGTTTGTTCCCCGCGAACTGACTGAAGATCACAAAGCCCAAAGAAAAGAAATTGCTTCAGAGTCGTTGGTTCGATACGAGACAGAAGGGGATGACTTCCTTTAACGAATTGTGACGGGGGATGAGACTTGGGTACACCACTTTGAACCTGAAACAAAACGCCAAGCCATGGAGTGGTATCACGCAGACTCCCCACTTAAGAAAAAGTTAAAAGTGGCTCCCTCTGCAGGAAAGGTTATGGCCACCATCATCTGGGACATGAAAGGGGTGATTCTGGTGGATATTATGAAGAAAGGACCAACAATCAACTCAGAGGCATATATTGCTACCCTACAGAGACTCTCGAGACGTATAAAGCGAGTTCGATCGGAGAGAAAACTGGAAGACGTCCTTCTTTTGCACGATAAACAAAAGACCACACAACAGTTTGCAAACAAGAGAGGCCATCACAAAAATGCGTTTGACTGTGTTACTCCATCCTCCATACAGCCCGGATCTGGCACCTTCAGACTTCCATTTGTTTGGGCCAATGAAGGACGCTATTCGTGGAAGAAAGTTTGAGTGACGATGAGGAGGTTAAGAGGTGGCTCCAGCGGAACCCAGTGGACTTTTACCAGCACGAAATAAAGGCACTTGTTTCGAGGTGGAGGAAAGCTGAAGAAAAGGATGGAGACTGTGTGGAAAAATAAAAACTTGTGAAAAAGGTATGTAACTACTTGTGTACAAAATTTCTGGGACTTGCAAAGAAACTTGGAAAGAAAATAAGAAAGGTGGGGCCAAATTTATTATTCCGTGGCCCTCGTAATTTAATCTTCGATGAGTTCTCCATCAGCTATGGTACATTTGTGGATTCTCTCTGAAACTCGTCTATTCTGCGACCAAGGGCATTCACATTTGGGTAGATGAAACCAGGAGTGTAGAGTTTGTCACGCAAATAATCCCAAAGCCAGAAATCACATGGGGTTAAATCAGGTGATCTGGCTGGGCACTCGATAGGACTTTGCCGCCCAAGCCATCTTTAAGGTTCGTATCCAGAATCTTGCGGGCAACTGCAGAGTAATGTGGTGGCGCTACATCATGCTGATAAAGTCAATTCCTGCGAACGCCATTAGTAAACTGTGGCAAAATTCTCTCAATACCTGGCAATAGCGTTTTTCATCCATCATATGTCTCGATATGTCAAGGAAATGAGTCCTGAATAACCAGTGCTCGCCCGAACTGTTAGTGCAGCCGTTTTACCCAATCGTATTTTGAGTTTCCTTTCGCCCAGTAGTGATCGTTGCGTTTGTTTCCTTTACTCGTTAAACTGAAAATATGATCTTCAGAAGGAAATCTCGATCACTGTTCAATTTTTTCTCTCATTGTTTCAGCAAACTGCAGCCGTCTATCAGAATCATCGTCATATATGAGTGAGAGTAAATGGGTTTGTAATCGTGATACCCCCGTAGTTTCAATATTTTTGCGACTGAAAATTTGGAAATACCCATTCCAGAGTTACCAATTTAGCGAGTTTTGGCTAAATTTTTTAGCGTTTAGCGACTTTGCTTAATTTTAGCCACTTTTTGTCGAGCTGCCAGTCTCGTCCATTCCTTTGGGTTGTATGGCCTTATATATTTGCGACTATCAGTATGGCTCCACATCTCCACATCTGGCGACTTTTTGGCTTCTTTTTGAAGTGATTTGGCACTATACTCGAAATTTTAGCTACTTTTTGAAGTGAATTTAGCGACAATTTATGAGCCTGGGTTGGCAACCCTGCCCAATTCCTCTGCGACTGTTCTCGTTGAATAAGTAATTGGATCGACTTAAAAACTGGCGAGGACATTTTCTTCGTCTCCTGTCGCCGTTACTGGCCTTCCGCTTCTTGGACGATCTTTAACCAGGCTCCCTGTTTCCAAAAGTTTGAGCAGCTTCCATTAGGAATGTACTGGAACTCAATATTTTGTAGTTCCGGTTCCGGCCGTAACCGAAATATCTTTTACTTGGTACCATATATCTTGGCTGAAGGTGGGCAATTAACTCGATGAAGCCTTGATCTTCTACAGTGGTAAAAGGCTGATTGTCCACAGCAATCATGTTTATAATTTTGTGATGAATATCAATGGCTCGTTGGCCATCACAGCCAGTTTCCTTTGTTTTGGGGATGGGTGAGGAGCATCTTTCTGCTGCTTTTTTCATTCATTCTCTCTATATTGAAGCGTATGTTTTTCTTTCATACGCTTATGTAATGGTGTGGTACTAAAGGTTTAGGAAGACAACCTTTTCCACCTCTCCTTATGCCCTTTTTACATAATTTGCATTCTGCAACTTTATCAGCTTTATTTTCTATAGAACAGAAATTCCAGATGGACATAATGCTTCTGTATTAGTTAATGGCTAATGATATGTGATAAATAATTGAGCTCTATATGTATTTAAAAAGGACTATAGAAAATTTACTTTAAACTTCAAATGATATCTGGGAAAAAAAAAAAAAACATTTGATTTATCATTACTGTACTAACACCCACGGCTGCCAGCTGTATTCACTAAAAATTATCCCACAGCTACATTAATAAATGTACACCTACATAATATAACTAGGGCTATATAGAGCTATAAAGGAGTAACCGGCCGTTTACTTTTTAAAGTTCCGGTTCCGGCCCGAACTTAAAATGTTGGTTCCGGTGCATCCCTAGCTTCCAGTATTGAAGAGTGGTTGCATTTCGTGGTGAATTATTATATTTTTCTTGAAATAAACGCAAACTTTTTCACAATTACACTGTACAACATATTTTCGGTTCAGAAAAAAAAAAAAAATGGGAATAACATTCGGTCATTCTTAATATTTCGAGTGTGCAGATTCCAAATCTGAAAATAGTTTTTTCTATCACGTCACGTTTTTTTTGTAATGACTGCTTAAAATCTTCATACCAAAAAATAAGAATATATTGATAAACAGATTGGCTTTATCATATGGAATAGTTTAATTATTGCTATACTTCAACATATATGCACAAAATTAACATAAAACACTCGTATTATACTGTTTTCAACTCATTATTTGTATTTATGCTGGCGTGTGTGTGATGCTTCTGGTTGGTCACGCTTTAAATTCCAGCAGAAATCGGGCAGCATAGCAGGACTCCACTTCCCTTTGTATCGGCTCTCCATTGTGGCTATATCCTGGTGGAATATCTCCCCGTGTTCGTCGCTAACAGCAGATGCGTTTTCCGGAAAGAATGAGAGATGTGAATGCAAAAAATGAATTTTCAATGACATTTTACATCCGAGACGTTGGTATGAGTTGATCCACAAGTGCAGCATAGTTGTCGTATTTAGTCTTTCCTAGTAGACCTCTGCACACGTTTTTGAATGCACGCCAGGCTGCCAACTCAACCTCATCCATCACCGCTTCAAAGTGTTCGTCTAGCATGAGTTGGCGAATTTGAGGGCCGACGAATATGCCTTCTTTAATCTTGGCATCACTTATTTTTGGGAATTTTTCCTTTAGATATTTGAAGGCAGACTTATCCTGTTTCAACGCCTTTGCAAATTATTTCATCATCCCTAGTTTTATGTGAAGTGGCGGCAAGATAACCTTTTCCTTTCATACTAGTGGTTCGTGAATAACCGTGCGAGATCCAGGTGAGGAATTGTCTCGCGGCGGCCATACTGAGCGTGTAGTGTTCAGATCTTGCTCGGTTATCCCATTTGCGTAGGAAACCCATGTATTTCGTATAGCCAGTTTGCAATCCATTGAGATTAGCCACAACCTTCAAACCTGCGCAGATAAGCCATTCATGTTCATTGTATTTTATACTGTCCAGAATAAAAGCAACATTGTCATACGTTTCTCTCAAGACGACTGAATGAGCGATCGGAACAGAAGGCATTGTGTTCCCATTATGTAACAGTACACCCTTAACACTGTACAGAGATGCATCAATAAACAATCTCCACTGATTCGGTTCATAGCACAAACCCAGACCATGTATATCAATGCAATAACAAAGATTGTTCTTCATTGTGAAATATTTCTGCAAATCCAAGGAGCGCTTTCGGAATGCTGTAATTCGTACGTCTTCCGCCAGCAGATTTCATTCTTGTAGACGTGAGGCCAGCAGTTCACTTTGTTGCTTAGTAAATATTAAATCACGGACCAAATCATTGAGTTCAGGCTGCGTGATATGTTCTTTCTTGGACTCGACTTGAGCTTTATAGCATTCGCCGTCTGATTCCGATTTGTCGGAGTCTGTGTTATCGGTCGGCATTTCAGCTGGAGGACGAAGGATGGGTATATCTGTAGAATGCTCCACAGGACGCATAGCAGAACGAAGATTTGGGTAGACTATAGCCTTTTTCCCTTTTCTGTTGCAACCTGTAATGTGAGACAATAGACATTGACTACTTAAGATAGCATAATTGTGTAATACATTATGCAGAGCAGGATATGCTAAAATGTGCTAAAAACACCAAATTTGACGTATATTCAGAAAAATAAAAGATTCAAACCTGTGATGTTCGTTAAGCAGAAATAGCAATCGGTTGAATGGTCCAACGGCTCTCTCCATACCATTGGGACACCGAATCCCAGACCAGGACTGGTGTCTTTGAACCATGCAGATAACGAGCTTGTACATCTCTCTCAGCAGATATGAGGCGCCCAATGCTTGTCCTGATCACCAACTTTGCATGCGAAGTATAATTCGTAAAGCTTTTTCACATGAAGTCGATTTCCTTTTATACTGTTTTAACATTGTCCCACAAATATAACAAAAACTGTGGCGAATTTTTGCGCTCTCTAGGCATTGTAGCATAACATCAATTGATAAAAACCTGTGAAATAAGAAAATGACAGATCAATTTGCAATTTCACGCAATATAGACGTTGTCGGTGAAATATGTAATTTGATAGCTGTTATTCAATAATACTCACTTATAGCACCTATTTATGATAAAATATGACTGACAATTTTGTTTTAAATGATTAATGAAAGGAATTTTTCATAAAATCAAAGTGGAAACACAAAGCCGACCACCACCACCACAGCATATGCATGACTGAACAAAATGTAAAAGATGCGTTCAGAGAACGCAATCTACGCATATAATTAGCCATAAAAATGACTATCTCATTTCCGTTTTTTTTTTTTTTTGACTGTTGTACAGTGTTATAAGAAATAACCCACGATACAAGATACTTTTCCTTCGTTGCTGTACGAGTATTCCATCCTTACTGACATGGTGCTGACTGGGGCTAGGGTCTTCCTGTTCTAACCTAGGGTCATTCCTGGCCTTGTATAGTTGCTTTGAAAAGTATTGCATACACTGTAGTAATATCATTGTAATTTATTTAGTATTAACAAATTATTTGTATGTATAAAATCCTTATGGACTTCTAGTGTGTGTGTGTGTGTGTGTGTGTATATATATGTATGTATACACACCGGGTGATTATAAATGATCTTCCCGATTTTAAACATTTATTAGGAAAAAACTAAAAGCTACAGCGAAAAGTAAGATATATAAATAAAGAACTCAAAAAATTTTATTTACAAGGTATTGAAGTTCAATATGAGCGCCTTTTGTCGCTCTGCAGTAAGGATGGGAAACTGAATCGAACTGGAATCGATAACCCGATAAAACCAATATTATTTTATGAACTGAAATCGAAAAAAAAATTGAACTGAAAAAAATTCTGACAACTAAGATCGAAATTCGAACTGAAATTGAAAAACCAAAAACTGAAATCTGAATTCGAATAGATTAAAAATAAGTTTTGCGTTTCAGTTTTGAGGAGCATTTAGATTGCAAAAAAAATATAAATAACGTGAATTATTTTCCTTTTTTTGCGACTTAACATTTGTATGGATTTATTTTAAAATATTCATTTATCCTTTAATTCGATGTAGAAAATAACGCAGCTAAAAGTACTAGAGACACTGGTTTTAAATATGAAAGAAAAAGAATTTGGGAGAAATTTTTATCTCGTATCAAAATACTTTTCAATAATGAGTGTGCTCCTTTCGTTGACCTAAGTTTAGTCACTTGGTAAGGATGCCTTCAGTTTTTTTTCTGACTATTAAATTTTTCAGTTCGATAATAGTTATCTACACGAGTGAGTGAGAGAATCCGTGGGAATGACCAAACTTCAACTAAATTGTTAATCTTATGGAATGTTGTGGCAATAAAGCCCACACAAACAGGGAGTTTATTTCGATACCCACTGGCATCCTCTTCGGGTGGATACAGAAAAACGAATGAACAAAAGTGAGTAAGGAAATAATCCAGGAAAGGTAAGGAACATTCTATAAGGCCAGAGACCATTAAGAAATTGACACCTAGGTCAGATCCCGTTCACCCAACACCGGAAGGGATTTATTGACCAAGAATCTCATTAAAGGGTCCAACTTATAAGTACCTTCGCACAAATTAAAATTATATTCTTGACAAGAATATAATTTTAATTTGTGCGAAGCTGGACCCTTTAATGAGATTCTTGGTCAATAAATCCCTTCCGGTGTCGGTGAACGGGATCTGACCAGGTGTGAATTTCTTAATGGTCTCTGGCCTTCTAGAATGTTCCTTTCCTGGATTATTTCCTTAGATGTGAATTTCTTAATGGTCTCTGTAAAGCAAATTTTCTTTGAAAAACAGAAATCGAATGCAAATATAAAACTAAATCTGAATTTGTCAATAGGGCCCCAAAAAAATATATCAGGTTCTAACATAAATTCTGCTCGATTAGAAAACGGACGATAGATAATAGAATAATCTCAAGATAATGTGAAATAGTTTTAGAAATATTGCAAAATACACAGGTTTTATCACGATACAGAATGACTTGGGCTAGTGTAGGATTAGGCTAATGAATATTTTCTCTGGTGTTTTTCACAGTTACAACGCCACCCCTACGATATTACAGTAATTGAAAAAACATGGGGCCCACGAAAGAGCATATTCGACATGTGATGCTGTACGAGTTCCATATGTTAAAAGTTGTGTGGAAATAACCACACACATTTCCAAATAAAATATAAACAAAAATATCTACCACAGAATAAATTTAGATAAAAAAAAAAAACAACCCTTGGTTCTACCCAACCAACTTAGTGAAGTTGGGTTTTCCTAATTAACAAAGAAAGTTTTTGAGACTGAAAAACTCAGCTCTCTGTAATTCATTCAAAAAATTTGGACTGCTGAATCAAGTGGGCTTGTTTTTTTTAATAAAAAATTCTTGTAGTTCCCCCAACTCACTGGGCAACTTAGTCAACCTTTAAATCTCAATATTAACCACTGCAATAAAACTGAAACCCTGTTTAACCCTTTAAGGACGAGTCTGCAGCATATGCGGTCACTCTTGTTACCAGAACGTATAGGTTTTATTGTTATTCAAAACTAAATATTTTAGTAACTAGTCACTGAAATGATACACATTTTGGGTTCCTTTCCCGACAACTAAATGACATCTATATATAAACACGTAGAAACATTTATAGAAACGAGGCATTGTAGTACAATTTATATTATTATTTCTGGTGAACCTTAAGGTACCATCCATCGTTAAAGGGTTAACTAAATAGTGGCCTACCAGAACTAGGTGTAAGTAGCTTAATCAAAATACTTAACTAAGGTAAGAGATTGAAACTAGGTACCTAGAAGAAACTCGAACCGGGCTACAACAGACCTAACAATAATAAAATGGCTGGAATAGTCCCTATTAAAACTTAAGGGCAATATAGTCCTAACTTAACTTAAGTAAAAGCCTTCGAAACATTAAACTTAAACCTTTAAAAACAAAAACTTAAGGGCAGTACAGCCCTAGCCTAACTTAAACTGCAAAACCTAGGTCTGGGAAATAGCCCCTATGAATAAATAGCTTAGTGTGCTGAATAGTGACTCCAGATTTTAATTTTTATTTGTTAACAAAATGAAACTTATGGATTAGTTAGAAACGATAACGTTCAACTGGCAACTTCATTTGTGATAAGTCTAAATTAATTTTAATGAATTTAGCTCGACTATAGTTAGTAATCTGGCTGCCGACCAAATTTTAACTTAAAACCACTGCAGCCTACAGTGAAGTCTGTAGCTATGTTGACAGTGTCTAAATGGGCCATTATTATTTCTATAATTACTATGTCTATTGAAAGTAAACTTAGCCTTAATATTGCACCTAAATAAAAATAATAATCTTACTTTTTCAATACCATAAAGGATCTAACGCTAGTGAATCCGCAAAAAAAATTCAGTTTATGGAAATGATGTGAGCGAATGGATGTGTAAGAGATGGTTTGAGAAGTTCAGAAATGGAGACTTCAGTCTGAAAGATTATCAACGAACAGGACGACCAAATGAGTTAGATGAAGAGTTGCTGAAAGCAACAGTAGGGGAAAACCCAACGGTAACTGTAAGAGAACTTGGTCTGCAACTCGGCGTTATCCATTGACCATTCATCGTCACTTGAACCTGTTAGGAAAAGTAGTGAAGGTTGGAAAATGGGTTTCGCATGATTTGTCACAAGCGCATCTTCAACAGCGAATAGATATTTGCACATCACTGCATTCTCGGCAACTGCAGGCACCGTTTTTGAATCGGATCGTCACTAGGGATGAAAAATGGGTCCTCTATAACAATATTAAGCGTCGACATCAGTGGCTTATCCGTGAAACAAAGCCTGAACCTCAGCCAAGGAATGTACCCCACCCAAAGAAAATTTGCTATGCGTTTGGTGGGATACGCGAGGAATTATTCATTTTGAGCTTTTGCCAAATAACTAAACAATCACAGCTGAAGTCTACTGCCAACAACTCCAACTATTGAAGAGGGCATTACAAGAAAAACGTTCCGCATTAATTAATCGCAGAGGTGTTCTATTCCACCAGGATAACGCGCGCCCTCACACTGCTCGAATCATAACTGCCCAATTGGAGGTATTTGGTTGGGGAAAAAATGCCTCATCCATTTTATTCTCGGGACATCGCAACTTCAAACTAAAATTTATTCAGAAGTCTGCAACACCACCTAGATGGACAAAAGTTGCAATTCAGGGAAGCTATCGAAAACGAAGTGATTGTTTTTTTTAACTCTAAACCAAGGGATTTCTTCGAACGTGGCATAAAAAACTTTTCTACAGGTAGGAGGAGGTTATAGAAAAAGAAGGGAATTATATTGATGATTAATTTGTCATTTAATTTTTGTTCTGAATGAACTAAAAAAAGTCGAGCAGAATGTTACAATCTTATAAATAGTACAAAGAAATTCTTAAGAAATCTGAAAAAAAAAAAAAAACTAATCTAAATTTGAATCGAACCGAAAAATTTTAAACTTTAATCGAAAAATAACAAACAAGCAAAAAATTAAATTGAAATCAGTATTTTTGCAAACTTAAACTTAAACTGAAATCGAAAAAGACTTAAAAATTTTAGTTTCCCATCCCTGCTCTGCAGACATCAAAGCAGTATTCTGTTTCTAGCGTATCATACTGAATTTTTCTAACAGCCTCACGTATCCTTAACCTTCAAGTGTTCCAAAGTTGTTGCCAATAGTGGAACAAAATTCATTTTTGACAGCCCAAGCGGAAGAAGTCAAAGGGGGTTATATCGGGCGAACGAGCCAGCCAAGGAATTGGCCCTCCACGCCCGATCCAAGGATCATGCTCATTCAGGAACGTTGTAACCTGGGTGGCGCACCATCCTGCTGAAACCACGCAATCAGCTTTGTCCTCTGGCAGCTAGGGCATCAGAAATTACAAAGTCCTTGCCCGGGCTCGATCTCACGACCTCCCGATCAGCAGCAGCCCAGCATTTTAACCATTAGGCTATCCAGGTTACCCATTTATCTACAAACTAGTTTTTATTGCGTGGAAGGATGAACAGCTGTGGTTGTAGCTGCGGCCGATGGATTGGTAGTCAGCGATGCTAAAACACACACACACACACACACACACACACACACACATGTGCTTCGTTGGCATTGTAATTGTTAATTATGTTAATAAGGTTGAGATGTTAATGATTACGCTGAAGAATGAAATAAACCCTTTTTTTCTCCTTCGAATGAATTTGCGATTCCAATGTACTTTTTTACGCTGATTACGAATTTGAAAATGTTTCTATCACCCACCAATTTCGAAGGAAATGAAAATTGACAGATTTTCTTACTTTTTTGGTATATTCAATCGTACAAAAAAAAGAGGAGTACCTTACCTAAAATGTGTTTGCAGCTGATTTTTGTTTATAACTAGTACTAGGGGCTTCACTTGTGTCCAACAGTAGTTTGCAAAAATACTGGGGCTCTATCTTCCTTGGTACCGCTCTTCCAATGTTGATATATCCTGATGAAATCTTTCACCAGGTTTGATGGGAAGAACTTCCAGGTGGAAGTGCGGGAAATGCATTTTCAAAGACATGTTACACCCCATGGCTTGGTAAACACTTAGCGTTTGTTCCACCAGGGTAACCAAATTTTCTGATTTGACGCTGCTGAGAAAATTCGTAGTCACTTCCTTAACCCTTTTAAGCCCTGAATTTTTTGTAGGGTTAAGTTATGAATGCTTGTATTTGAAACGTTAGCAATTTGTACCTTCAGTCCTTAAAGGGTTAAAATCTTTCCATGCTGTTCTCTCAACCTCATTCAAAGACTCGAGTGCAGTATCTTTCATCACTTCTCTGATCTGTGGGCTCGCAAAAATGCCTTCTTTGATTTTGCTTCGCTGATTCTAGGGAACTTCTGTTTTACATATAGAAATCTAGGTCCGTCTTTATTCATGGCTTTTACAAAACCAGGTTTGATATGGAGAGGTGGTAAGAAAACTACTACTGGATCGACTATGGGTTGATGGGCAACATTTTTCTGTCCTGGAACCAAATTTTGTCAGTGGCCACTCTTTCTTTGTATAGTGACCAGTGGTGTAGTCGGGGGGTAACGCGAGGTAACGGCGTTACCCCACTGGTTTTATTTTACTTTTAGCGTTATCCTACTGCGTTACCCCACTGGAGAAATTACGACTACACCACTGATAGTGACTTCCCCTGAACTCGGCTCTCCCACTCGTAGAGGAAACGAGAGAACCTTGTGTATCGTAACTGTAAGCCGAGAAGTGCAATCGCTTTCAAATCACCACAGATATAACAGGAGTGTTTATCATAGTCATTGTTTCAAAAGTAACTGCATATTGTCATACGATTCCTTCATATGAACTTTGTTCAATCGGAACCGAAGGATAGATATTGCCGTTGTGCAATAGTACAGATTTCAAACCCAACTTTGATGAATTGACAAAAAGCCTCCATTCCTAAGGATTGTGCTCTCGACCAAGTGTGTCCATGAGAGCGTTTCCATCATTACAATACACTAAATCACTTTCTATAGAGAAAAACGATGTGAAATGTATCTGACGCTTACGAAATGATATCTTTATAGTCTTTTTGTAAGAGATTCCAACCTTTTAATCTAGAACCTAAGAGCTCATCCTGATTTTTAGGTGTATTCAATAGGGCGGCTCGTTTTTACACTTTTCTATATTTGATTGGGGGTAGTGCGGAAAAGTTGCGATTGGAAGAAAATAGTGTGTAAAATTTTTTTGATCTACGTCAATACCTTTCGGTGGCGGCGAGTCCTTAAAAATCGAAAAATAGGCCTAACGGGGTGGATTGGAAAATGGTTTTAAAGACACAAAATAAACAATAAAAATTTCAGCACAATCTGTTAATAACTTCCGGTGGCGGTGGCTTTAGCCGTTAAAATATCCAAAATATTGATTTAAAGCAAGTTTTAACAAGATGTTATACAAATGTTAATTCCGGTATATTTCTGTGCAAACAACCCTGAGAACACTATTATAGGCTTGAATAAATTAATAGCAGTCATTGAACAATGAACATTATATAAAAATTATATAAAATTTTTGTTTTTAGGCCTATTTTTTCGATTTTTAAGGACTCGCCTCCACCGGAAGGTATTGACGTAGATCAAAAAATTTTACACACTTTATTTTCTCTCCAAATCGCAACTTTTCCGCACTACCCCCAATCAAATATCGAAAAAAGTGTAAAAAACGAGCCGCCCTAGTATTCAACTCTGGCAAGATCATTTAATTCTGACCGAGAAATTAAAGGAGGTTCATCCGCTGAAGGTGGTTGAAATTGTGTATCCATGTCATGTCTGTC